>APFE031444531.1:8141-50022 GCA_000404065.3 Pinus taeda
CTCAACTGGGTCTCTGACAAAACTGACATGCAACAGTTATCCATGAGTGAATTCTCAGTTATCTAAAATAATAGTTGTCACATGCATGCAAGCATTAGCAAACTATATTTTATTATTTTAACGACTTGTTAAAATAATCTAACTGGACTTAACTAGTTAGAACTAAGTCAACTGATTCTCTCATTATAGAACTCATGCTCATTCCCTCAATCAGTGGAGGAAACTCATGTGCATGCTCACAAAGACTTCAAATTCGAATTTCCTTAATTAATTAACTCAAATGAATTAATTAATTAATATTTCAAACGGCTATTAAGACCAAAATTAATTTTACTTCCTATAGATAGACTAGGGACTGCTATAAATAGGAAGGGACCTAGAAATGCTATTTTTAGAACTTTTTATTTTTAGTAGTTTCACCTCTCACCTAATGTGGCCAATGACCTCACTGGCCAAACTGTTATTTTTAGACATGTATTTTTAGCAGGTCTATTTTTAGCACATTCTAAATTTAGCATTTCTTATTGCACACTTTTCAACACTCCCTCTCAACAACAAAGGCTTCCTCTCGAACCCATTCCTATAACTCTGGAATTTTCTGCATGCAACACATCTACCTGGTCCACTTGCTCCAACAACACTTGGAACAGAAACACTCCCAACTGACCACTCTGTTGGGCTAAGAACATACTCTGATGCTGAAGCTCTACCTACTACTGACAAGTGCTCCCTCTCTGACATCTCTGCTACTGCAACATCTCCATGCATCTCGCACCATTGCACACCTCTCTGTGCCACCTAGCACTGTGCAAAACACTTATGCCTCTTGCATTATTGCAGCCTACTAGCTATGCACTATCGTGGGATTCCCCGCGTTGTCACTCTCTCTGTCGTTCCATCCACATCTGTCTCTACCCAATCAGTCAGTTCCTGCTACTCCACATCAGGGCTTCTGTAGTAAGGTCTCATCCAAGAAGTTGGGTACCTCAAGGATCCTGCCCCTCCTTCTTGGGATGATCACTCCACATTGCCCCACCTCCTACCTGGAGGTATGGCTGCATGTAATCTCTTAGCCCACCTAGCTCGAAGCTTCCCCCTACTAGAGGTCTCTGCATGAGTAGATGTCTCTACTCGATCTCCTCTTAGCTTCCCTTATTGTGGCTACTCCACAACCTCCTGAAGTTGTTACACCAATCGTGGCTCCTCCACAATCGTCTAAGACTTCTTATGGATCTGCATGTTGAGAGGTAATATACCCTCCCTCTCAACCACCAAGTCTCCATCAGTTGCCTTGCTGCTCAAGGCTTTGCATGCATCTTGAACCTCAGGAGCATATAGGTTCTTGACTCGTGAACTAATTAGCTTCACCTGTCTAGTGATGATGTGTCTAAAGAAAACATTTCCCTCACTAAAGGCTACATCATAGCCTCTGTCTTCTAGCATCGCGATCAACACCAAGCTTCTCTTCAGTCCTGGTACATACTTGACATTAGTCAAAGTAAGGCGAGATTCATGCTCCCTCTGAAAAATAACCGTGCCTACACCTGAGACACTATACTTCTCATCATTACCCATCACTATGAGTATCTGGAGATCTTTCTCCTCCAAATTATTGAACAAAATCTTGTCGCCGGTCATGTGGAAAGAAGCTCCACTGTCAAGAAACCAACCACTTTCCCCCCGTCACGAAATTTTCTAGGAAAAGAGCCGATTTTAAATAAGTGATATCTCCCTCATCTGAACTCTGATTCAACCATTTTTTTTATTTTTATTTTTGAGTATTTTTCCGCAAGGAATCCAAATATGCTATTTATTTCTGAAAATTTTGTATAGAAATTTTCAGATCTACTCTATAAAATCTCGGCCCAAAACTCAAAACTTTGAAATCTCCTCTCAGTATATTGTTCTTGCCTGATCACCTATGCTCCGATACGATGTATAATTGTGTAGAATTTTCCACAAATCAGGTAGCTTTGATACCATATAGAAATTTCGCCTGTAGAACAAACCGATATATGCAGTGTCCTAAAGCATAATACTTGTTCTTCATCTACAAAACATTAAGCGGAAGCATAATCGAATTCATGAGCAACATCAATTAGAAACATGCATTATTGATCAAGAGAAATAATCACACATAACACAAGATATATCCAAGGGAAAGCACTAACATAAAACCCCAACCATGTATTATCAATCAAGTGGAAATCCTCTTCACAATACAAAAAGAATCAGCTCAATAGCTATCCTGCTCTCTCTGTACTCTGATGATCTTCAATCAGAAGATGAAAATCATGGACTACCTAAGGCCCTCCAATATAAGGCCACAAGTCCCCCAATCCCTATATAGATCCTTCTCCATGTAAGAATACTTACTAGAAATATCAAAGCATTGATAGTACATTGTCCCCATCCAAATCGCAATTGATCTCAGACAGAACTGACATCAACAATTATCCATGAGTGAACTCAGTTATCTAAAAATAATGTCACTGATGCAACATTAAATAAACTATATTTTTTATTTTAACACTTGTTAAAATAATCTAACTGGACTTGACTAGTTAGAACTAAGTCAACTATTCTCTCATATAGAACTCATTATCCCCTCAATCAGTGAGGAAACTCAATGTGCATGCTCACAAAGACTTCAAATTCGAATTTCCTTAATTAATTAACTCAACTGAATTAATTAATTAATATTTCAAGCTCTTGTTAAGAACAAACTCAATTTTACTTACTATAGATAGACTAGGGACTACTATAAATAGGAAGGGACCCATAAATGTTATTTTTAGAACTTTCTATTTTTAGTAGTTTCACCTCTCACTCAATGTGGCCAATGACCTCACCGGCCAAAATGCTATTTTTAGGCATGCTATTTTTAGCAGGTATATTTTTTAGCACATTCTAAATTTAGCATTTCTTGTTGCACACTTTTCAACAGATGAGATATTTAAATGTTTACACTACAATTTATCCTTCATACATAACTATAGAGAGTCTTTCAACACAATTAGAGGTTTTTAATAATAATATTTTTACTACATTAGTTAAACAAAATATACAATGTTTTTAGTTGTATTACTAGATTTTCTAATATACGAGAGTAATTTCTCCAAAATATTTTTGAGTGTATTATAAAAAGAAAGTTATAGGTTTATGTAACACTCGTTTCAAGTGTGCATAAAGGTCTTTCTATATAGTGGAAGGTATATACAAATGTTATTTATTGTCAAATATGTACCAACATGTTGACGGTGTTGGACCCGCCAACATTCAGGGGATCTCCCTAGTAAGAAGTCCCAACTAGACCTTAGATGTTTGGAGTAGGAGTCCCAACAGCGGGTGATAATGTAATGTCTTGACCGCGATAGTGTACAAAGATAAGTATGATAACTTTGGGCTGAAGCAAGTGTGTGACCTTACAGTGAGTCAAGTGGGATGCATGGGCATTCTAACACACGAAGGGGAAAAGGAAGTGTGCCCCTTAGAAAGCTATAATAGTAAGCAACTCAAAAGGAACACACGAGCATAAATACATCACACGCTAAAGTGTGGAATAGTTCACAAATTAAAGTGACAGGTTAATCCAACAACATGCATTCAACCAAATCCATACAATTGCATACAAAATAGTTCATAATAAAATGGGTAGGTTAAACAACATACATTTCTAAAGAAACCAGAATAGTCCAACTACAATAACAACATATGCATGAAAGCATGTTGGCTATGTTATTATTATTATAAGTGAAAGTTCCATCCATACATAAAACATTGACGACCACTAGCCCCAATAGTGGAACATTACAGTCAAGAACACCTACTCCTCTAAAGAAGTATACTTGCTCTATGTTGTGGAGAAGCCAAGGGTCATCACAACACTCCCAATTTTTTTCTAAGCCTAAGCCTAACCAAAAGCTTGGCTCCCAAAAGTCTGTTCTATGAGTTATGAGGTTCTTTCTAACAAAGGGTGGGGTGATCCTTAACATTCCCCTTTGTGACTCTTTGACTATCCCCATGACTCTTCAACTTCGTTATAAATAACTCATTACATAATATCATGACCTTTCATATTGCACTAATGAAACTTGGAATTTCACTTACAACAGATTTACAAATAATATTACATTTTCCACATGTACCCATGTGAGACAAAATAGGCTAGAGACAACCTAACAAGACAAAACACTATGACTCTGAAGTTTGGGGAGAGACCAACTCGGCAACCTCCACTTGGTGTTTCTCAATCATGTACTCATGCAAGGCTTGGTACTGTGAGATGAGGTCCCCAAACTTCTTGTTGGTGTCTTTCTGATAGAGGAAACTTGCCTCCATCACATCTAGGTATCTGGTCTTGGAACCTGTATCCAACTCGTCCTGAACCATGTGCAGCTTGGTGTTGACCATGATAGGACCACCAATGTACTTCTGCATGTTATGTGCGATGAGCTCCAAGTCATCCCTAGTGGCCTCTTGCCTTAACTTCTGGATGTACCTATCGATCTCCAGTCAAACTTGGTTCTTGTGTTTAGCCTCAATGAGGGAATTGATTGAATGGATCATTGTGTTCTTACCATGACATACAAACTCTTATACAACCGTGCATATGAGGCTTATATGTTAGTGATGAATAGGATGAGTTGCTAATAGTTCTAGATCAACATCCCAAGTCTAGCTCTGCCTGAGGCTTCATCATCTTTGGCAAGTGAAGCAGGGCCCCTTTCTACCGCATTGTCAACTCTTGCATAAGGGTGATGGAAACATGCATGTCCCAGAGAATTTGAACAAACGTTTTTCTCTACGGTTGTAATCCATGCACATGGAAAACTTCTTTATGCACGGTGACAAATATGTCTTTGCATGGTAGTCTCAAGTGTTAATACTTCATCAAGTATCACTTTCCTCATCTCTACCATTGCGGAACCTGCGATTTGTTATTTGAGTTTTTATGACTCTTGCCTGGACGCCTGCAATTTCTTTGTCATATGTTCATTCTCATCCTATAGGAACTTAGCATTTGAGCTTGTTTCTCCTGCATAGGCCAAGGTGGCATCAACAATGGCAGCTAGATTCTTTCTGACATCTAACACAATCACCCTTTCCTTCATGAATGTAGGTGATGTGTGATCATCCAAAAATTGTTTCCTTCGTGCCTGTAAAATATTCTTCTGCAGTGCATTGAATGAAAGTTTGTACACATCCATAACCGAATCATCATCAAGGAGAACATCCTCCCTTGCTTGCTTGGGACTGGTTCCGACTGTAGAGGTGGCAGGGACTAAGAGGCGACCTCGTGTGCTCTCGGAATAAGGTCAATGTCTTCATTCTATGGCTCATCCCCCAACTCCATGTCTATCACTTCAATCAGTTATTCAATCTACTAAGAAAGCTCTTGATCTTGCATCTGTTCACCCTCTTCTTCACATGCCGGTTGTTCCAACTCCTCAACCTGTATGGGCAATGTTTTCTCTATCATCGCACCTTGCCATTATTCTTCCTCCTGTTTCTACTTCTTTTCCCTTTCTCTCCTTCTCAGCTCTTGCTCTTCCTTCAACTTCTTTTCTATTTCCTACAACTTTCGTTCTACTTCCTCCAGCCTTTGCTTTTCTTTCTTCCTTCACTTTTCCCTATTTATCTGTTGCTACCTCTGTTGCCAAATTTTCTTTCTCAGTGATAGGATTTTCTCTCATCTTGTAGCTTTTCTCAACATCTAGGTTCTCGACAATCTTCCTCTTTCCCTTGTCTTGCGTTGATTGTTGCTTATTTTTGTTGTTTTTATTGCTTCCTACATTGTTGCTGCTTGCAGAGAAGACTTCCATGATGTGGTTATATTGACCAGTTCATGGAGCTTGGGGTCATTATAACAGTATCTCCAAGGGTCCTCCTCATGCCAGTGAAATGTATCATGGATCCATGGATAGTACACCTTTTCACAATAGTTCTTGCAAATACTATGGGGATCATATGGATTAAATTCCTTCATGTTGAACTCAAACTTCAATATCGCCTTAGCTTTGACATCCACATCTTTCAGGATCTTAACCTGATATAACCTGATCCGCAAAGGAAGAACAGGCCATGGTGACTTCGTCTTCCTATCCAGTCCTGCTGATAATCTCGTGGAGAGGTGATATGAAACCTCTTGCATGACTAGCTTTTTCGTGGCATACCTTGGTTGAACATGCAAAGGATTCTCTCCACAAAACACTCTGATGAAGGTGCCACTATGTGAGGCATACCAATCTACAATGTTAAGTATCATCTCCATCGCTTCTTGAGACATGCAAGGTGGCTCTTGATCAAATATTAGCTTGTACAATGACATGATGAAATGGTTAGTCAACCTTTCCATTACTCCTCAGTAGTTGTAGTCGGAAAGAAACTTGTAATAAATATTGATGGCAATATATTTTGGTGTCCATGTCCATCTCATGCCAAGAAACTGATGTTGGGCACAAATTGTATCTAGTAAGTATGCAGACATGTAGAATCTCGCTTGCACATCCTTGGGTGTATTACGGTCATTGGTCACATGGACTTTCAACTGATAAGCTAACAAGTCTGACTAGTTGAATGGCCTTCCATCATTCATTGACTGGTCCAACACAACTACCCAACCTTCAGGAAAGTTCTTAGTGCTTTCTTGACCATATATTTGGCATGCAAAGATAATAAAGAATTGGTAGGCCTTCCTAAGTGACTTGGTCTTGTAAACATGATTGGGTGTCTATCTGAACTTTGAGGACTCTTTCACCCAGCGCTTGACTATATCTCTCGTGTTCACCTCGTTGTGGGTGGCGTAGAAAAGTGTGTCTGTGCACCCCGCCGGTTGAGGTATATGATACATCTGATGATAGTTCTCCACCCTGAAGGTGGCATTCTCTATCCCGCTGGCACTGCTCAATGTCATAGTCTCTGGGTCTACATGTGAGACAATCCAGTTGATGATGTAGACACATGGGAAGGAGAGATACTATGCAACCTTGTAAAAGCGTGACCGCTAAATACTTATAAACCTATCAATCCTTTAAGTCTTCCTTGAAGTCCTCTGCAAAAATATCCTTGATTTCCTGCCATGTTAAATTCATGCCCTTCTCAATGAACAACTAAGTGTCTACATAAACTCGAAAGTTAACTAACACCTAATCAACTACTTCCCCAGTACTACTCTCCACAGTTTCCTTTGATGCAGCTCTCTTAGAGACCATGTTAATTGTAATTGTTAGAGAGATGCTCAACAATTGTTGTACCTAGAGACAAAGATGACACTTATGGCATGCAAATGTAAACTTACAACCAGAAGAACTTCAATAAAAGACCAAAGAAGCAAACCAGGTTAATGTTGGGAGAGATTGTGCAATCCTATTTCATAGAGGTGACTGGATGCATGTTGGAACTGTGCACTACGTAGTCCCAAAATTCAGTGGGGGAGGCTTGCTATTTTGAACTGCGTAATGTGAAGTTCAGTCTTGACACAGGTCAAGAGGGACTGCACATTTCGTAGTCTCAGTGGCCAGGGCTAGGAGGTTGGTCCCTAGAACTACGTAGTGCATAGGTGTGGCCAAGCCAAGGCAACCTCTGTGCAATTCAAAAATCCAAGGTTGAGGACTTGAGCTCCCAGAATGCACATTGCATGCAAGGGAAAGTGAGATCCAGGCAAGGGAAGCCTAGATCTGCCCAAGAGGATTGTGAAAACGAGTAGATATGAAGGATGGTGTGATGTTAAGTGCAGATATAACTGAGTGATTATGCATGCAAGTAAAACAAGTGCAGGGATCAATAAAACTGAAGGAAAATGAAATATGTGGAGAGAGTCGTCGTAACAACGACTGTTAGTGCAAAAATTGGGTAATGATTGTGACAATTAGGAAAGGCAATGAAAAAATTAAAACAACACTTCTACAAGCTAAAATGATGGCGATCATTCAAAAAAAGAAGTGAAACAACACTCTCACAAGCTAAATAAACAAAAGCAATAGAAAAAGTGACAAAAGACTAGAAAAGCAAGACTTGCCTAGAAAAGCGACAATGATCGCACCGAAGTTTCCTTGATCTCCTCAGGAATTCCAGAGCTCCAAGATCGAATGTGAAAATGATCTCTAGATACACTAATTAAATAGACTTGGGCAATTTAGGGTTTATGACGCGAAGTCCAAAAATCAAGGAAATTGCAACACTTAGCAGTAGTTTCCAAAATAACTCAAGTGTCTCCTTTGGGCTGCTAAAAATAGATCCTTATTTTATAGGGATGCTTTTTTTCTTTTTTCTTTTTTATTTTTTTGAAAATCTACCATCTATTACCCAGAGAGATTGCACAGTTATGGGAAGGATTGGGTAACTCACTAGCTCATGCACTAAGAAGCTTCTGAGCAAGAGGCTTCTGCGGAATTTCCTGGCTGAGTGGCTCTAGGTTGCCTCTTAGGCTCTATGCAATTTCCTAGCTAAAGGTTGGCTCTGAACTGGCTCTATGCAATTTTGGAACTGAAGGCTCACTGTCAGATTGAACTGCAAAATTCTTGAGATCAAGGCTTGTTTCCCTCCATGATTGTGCAGTTCTCTAAGACAAGCCCAAAACTGAGTGGAAACCAAGTCAAGAGATTGTTTGTGGGTTAGACAAAAAATGCAGTAAGAAAACACAAGCCATGATGGAAAGGATGAGGTTCAATCAAACCACAAGTACCTAGGTCAGTGCAAGATGAGCTTCTATAATTTAGAAGGGAGGCTCCAAAATGAAGCATGGGAAAAATTTTGGAGGGTGGTTGTAGCCACTACAACATTGACGACACACTAATAGAAATCCATCTCTCTGTAGGTACCTTGTCTCGTTTAAAGCAAGTCTAACTCTTTCAGAATTATTGTTCGATTCTTTGATTGTCATAACTTCTTCACTAGCATGATTGAAAGATGTAGTCCCTACCATTATCTTTATCGGAAGCACACAAACCAAGCCAAGTCAAACTAAGTTGTTTCGATTGCAGATGAGGGGTCTATAAATACACAAGTAATATAGACTGTCAGAGTTTTTATTTTCATCTCTTGTATTGCTATGCTACCAGCAGGACTGGATAGTACCCCGATGGAGTCACTTCAGGAACACAAACACTTCTTCACTATTAGCGAGTCATTTCTTAAGGACTGTGTGTAGGAACTTATTTATTTAATGAGGAGAAAGAGGGGTCCCAACTTATTGAGAGCAAAAGTGGGTTTCCCTTTAAAGAAGGATGTTTATGTATACCTATGATATACTTGTTAAGGTTTTCCCCCTCTCCTTACTCTACTTGACTGAGCTAACAAGGGTTAACCAAATATAGAAGATCGATTAGAGTAGGCGGTACTAGTTAGGAGTGCAAGTATTGTGATTCCACCATGATTCTCTATAAAACGAATGTATTTTCCATCAGGGTACCATTGACTAGAAGAAACACAAGATTCTCATAAAGACAGGGAATATACAAATAACCAAGTGTTAATAGTTGTACAAGATCCTCTTGGATTTCACCCTGCTTGTCTTAAGAAGCCAAACACAGTTTCATGTGAAAAATAACCTACGGGTGGAAAACAAACAAGCCAAGGAAAGCAGAAAGACAAAAGGAAAACAAAGTAAGAGAATCCAAAAAAAACAAAACAAGAAAGAAAACACTACTCCTACTCCTAAGCTAAGCATAGCTTGGGCCAACTCACGTGAAGTGATATTTCCAATGTAGCCATCGGCACATTGGTTGACCCATGTAGGCGACAACATGATTGATAAGAAAGATATTCAAGCATACGAATAGACAAAAAATATAAAAAAATGTAAACCAAATCATTTGAAACTGCAATGCATCCTTAGAAAAGAAAATATTAAAAGCACATGACTGACACTCTGTAGATGTATCATGGTGTCATGTCACATTGCACTTGGACGACAAGCATGTACACACCTTCGAACTTGGCAAACAAGCACACATGAAAAGTGAAGAAAATTTTTGCTTCGCTACAGTGCTTGCCACATATGACTCCTCCAATGCATGAGAAATAGGATCGTGTGATTCTAGTGGAGGATGTGAAAATTGTGAAATGGATTTATCTAATGTGAACAAGGGAGTGATGAGGAGACTGGGAAGATTCAACAAATTTCTGAACAGAAGTGGAATTAGCCTCAAGGCTACAAGAACCTAACATAATTACCATCAACTTAGGCTGAAGTGCCTTGACAGCTTGATGGGTTTCCACTTCATTAGAAGATGGACCATCAAAGACGAATGTCCTAGAAATATCAACAACAAGTGAATCAGAATCATGATCGAGTGAGTGAGTGAAAATATCATGAGATCCACAATCAGAAAATTTGAGATGAATAACAAAATCCTCATGATTAGACGAATCATTAAGAGGCGGTGATGAAAAACAGGAATTTTCACCCTTCAAGTTTTTGGAAATCAAAGATGAGAGATTGGGTGGATCCGAGAAGAAATATTTGTCCTTTTTGCAATCAAATGAAAGGCTAACCTCCCATGTGTTTTTTGAATGATCAGAAGTGGAAACATACGGTGATGAACTTTCACAAGATGGAACAAAAATGGAAAAATCATGAAAGACGTTAGGATAAAGCGGATGAGGTGCGGACGAAAGGAGGCCATCCTTCACTGCAGATTCTTGTTCAGACTCCCACACATACTCATAAAAAATAACAGTGCAGGTTGATTGTTCGACAACAACTCCATCCACAACTTGATCCTTGTGAACATCACATGTGGAATCCAAAATAGATGACTAGAACACACCAAAATCTAGACGATCCAAGGAACCAGCGGAAAAAGGCTGGGTAGATGAGACCACGTGTCAACCATCAAGCTTGCAGTCCAAATATACATAGAAATCCAAATCAAGAGGGGTAGGAGGAGATGGTGACAAATCAATAGGTGGGTTCACAACTTCTCCCACCTTTTCCTATGGATCTAGAATTGTTTGAAGAGGGGGATGGAGGGTCACTTGTGATAACAACCTCATCTGCCTTAGATTCTGAAGCTCTAACACCCAGGTATGTTGGGAGAGAACTGAAAATTTCTAACTTGTGTCAATTCTCATAAATGTGAACAAGATATTGAAATCTTGCCTCCAAAAATTTCTAGTCAACTTAATATTTAGGGAATTCATAACAGTAATGAAGGAAACGATCATGAAAGTGCTCAAAAGATTTGTCGGGCACTTTTCACAATTTTAAAATTTTTCAATTGAGTGCTTTAGATTCATAGAAAATGAAAGCATGGAATAATTCTTTGAGCATGTGATCAAAAGAGTGTATAGAGGTTGTGAGCAATGAGTGACACCATTGCTTAACACGCCCTTTGAACGTGAAAGCGGACAACCCATAGGTAATGTCATCCAAGAGGACATCATGTGATCCGAATGGAAAATGGCCCCTTGTATTGGTTATCTATGGTACTCATCCACCCATATTATTCATTGACCCATGGAATTTACCCATGGTATTGTAAATGGCATCCGCCCGGGTATTGTAAAATCCACCCATGGTATTCATTACCCAATGGAATGACCATGGTATTGTAAATGGCACCACCTGTGGTATTGTAAAATCACCCATGGTATTCATTCACCCATGGAATTGACCCATGGTATTGTAACTAGAAAAATACTATAAATAAAAGTCACATTTTGAAAGGACAGATTGTCCGCCACATGTAGCCTTTATAGTTCAGAGGCATGTAGCCCACATCTCTTCTCAGAGAAAGCTACCATTGCCCTAGCTGGTTTATTTTCACTTGGGTTTTAATAAAAAGTTTCTTTGTGGTTTTGTTTATTGGGCATTCTCATATTTTTCTTCTCGTAATTTCAAGTTTTCAGATCTTTGGGGCCTTTCCCCCAAGATCCATTGCAAGTTTTCAGATCTTGGGGATCTCTCCTCCCAAGATCCATTTCAATCTTTTAGATCTTGGGGGCCTCCCCTCAAGATCCGGATCATCATGCTTGTCACAAAAGCCACCAAAGGAAATTGTGTTCCTGAATAGGGGTATTCTATCATCGCCATTGAATTTGTATTGGGACATGATTAGAATCTGAATTAGGGGCAAAAAAATTGCTCAAAAATCAAAGTGCTCGTAATTGCTCAAAACTTGAATGATCACATCCATCTCGATGATACAATCTCAATGCAACTCGTTTCATTCAAAACAGATTTCGTATGACAAAGATATTCCATTCTAATTGATTTATCAAATAGGGAAATTTTGGTACAGGCTGACTCAGATGCTGACTAGGCATCCGTACAGACTAGTCAACAAAAATAATATTCCAAGGAATATTCCTTATAATATGCCCAAAATATTCTGACATGTGGCTCAATCGGGATGTGACAAGTGTCTGTATGATATTGGTCTATGGTAGTTTTGGTGGACCAATGAGAGGTTGACACATGGCAAGCCTAGAGGCCACCACATGCCCTCTCAAAGGTCATTTAAAATTATAATGGAAGGCCATGGAATCAAACCCATGACCTCGCCAACACAAGTGCCATGCCTTACCACTATGCCGCACTATAATTCTTAACCATTAAGGGCTTGAAGTTATATTTAAAGTTTAACGTACTGAAGTTTGGGGGTTAACCACTAGCATTCACTGCTAGCATGTGACCAGCACTGAAACCCCTTAACCGCTAGCATTTTATGCTAACCACACGGATTAACCGGAGTTTAGTGGTAATTAATCCAATCTTATCACTTAATTAATTTTAGTTTAAACTTGGCAGTATTTTTTGCAGGTCCGCTAAATCTGGAATTCCTCTATTTTTGGCAAAGTTAACTGGAGTTTCTCTAGATTTAGTGGAGATTTCCTAGGAGGAACTAAAGAGGCCATAACTTTGGCATTTTTTGACCAATTTTGGCTCAAAAAGAGTCATTCCTAGATGATTTGGATGCTTTGAACACAATTGAACAAGTTTCAGAGGCAGAAAAGGAAATTTTGTATGTGAGTTTTATACGTTGAAGTTTAAGGAAGCCTAGGGCCACTAGGGGAGGAGGTCAAAACTAGATTAACTGAAGTCCAATTGCAAAGCTTGGAGAGTCATCTTTGGGGTTTTTGGGTCTTCTGAATCCAATGGAGCAAGTTGCAAAGCCATTGGGGCACTGCAGGTGCAAGTAATCAGAGAATTTACCATTAATCCAAAGAGGGCCTAGCCATTGAAGCAGGTCCAAGGAGATGTAGCCCAAGAGGGTTGAACTCCTTTATCAACCTTTTTGTTATGATTTTCTGTGTTTTATTTCTCTGCAATTTACTTTTTGTATATGTGTTTTTAAATAGCTAATTAACATCATAATTTGCTCATAAAAGACATTCAATAATTGACACATAATCCTTCACAATTTGGTTAATTTGAGACGATCCTAAAAATATTTATTTTTAACTGATGAGCGAGCTTGCATAGCATTAACAAGTTTGCCCAACATTTCAGATCAGGTTGATATCAAAGCACTGTTAGCTCATTTTAACCCTGATATGGTTTGCTAAGGTTAGCTAGAAAAATAGTTATTCGTTTTGTATTTGTGCAAGGAGAATTTAACTGTGTGCGATTTTATGTGTGAATCTTTTTTATGCATTACAAGTGTGATGGCAGCTTCAACAAGTGATGTTTCTAATCCATCTTCCTTAGCAAGATTCTTTGATAAAGAGATGTTGCAAGATATTATCATCATGAGAGATAGGGTGCAATAGATGTATGAAGATAGGAAGGAGAGCACTATACTTCAAGAGGAGTTTCTGGCCATGAAGGAGGGGAAGCAATAGCTTCTTGAAAATATGCATGAGATGGAGATTCAACTCCATGATGCCAAGGAAACCCTGACTAAGTATGTTCATGAAAATGAGGTATGAAATTAAATTTTATCTTCAATTTCCTCTCAAAATGAATTTTTTGGTGCTTTTGAAAGACACACTAGAGGAATAGGGTCCAAATTATTGATGAAGATGGGCTATGAAGGTAAAGGGTTAGGAAAACATGCACAAGGCATAGTTGAGCCAATTGTTGTTGAGGAAAGGCCTAGGTATTTGGGTCTTGGTTATGGACATCATGATGGAGAATGCTCCAAAGCCAAGGAGGCACATGAAGGTGTTCCAAGAAGGACTTTCATTACATGTTCATTACCTCAAGCTTGTGAAGTTTGTGTTCATGAGGAATGAAAAAGTTTTATACCCACTTTACAAGAAGATGTTCATAAGCATGCAACTAGTGGAAACGAAAAACAATAGGATGTTGAAAGCTCTAAGGTCATTGAAACCGTTATTGGTGTTCCGAAGAGAGCCACTACCTCATTAAATTCACCTCCTCAAGAAGGCAACAAAGGTGAATGTGCAAGGTATAAATCTTTCTTTAATCAAGTTTCTTTTGATTATGATAAACATTGTAAATCTTCACATAAGATTTGGAGAAAATTTACATGTTCCTTTTGTGGTTTGAATAACCATATTGTTTCGAGGTGTTGGAAGAGGATAGCCATACACAGGAAACTTTCAAAACAAAAGAGACAGAAAGCCAAAGGTCCATTGAATAATGGAAACCGTGTTGAAAAGAGGATGCAATTATTTTTCACTCATTGCCATAAGCAGGGTCATCTTGTAGACAAGTGTTGGAATTTGCATCCAACAAGTCATCCACGAGATTTGAAGAAGGTGGATAGAGATTTTGGAAACAATGGAAAAGACGATTCCATAATTGATATGGGTCAGGATGATATACATGATGAAGTGCGACTGAAAGAAGTGTCATTGAAATGGTTTGGAAAGAGATGGTTAGATTTCTTAACCAATTAAGGCCTTGCATTTATTTTGATAATTGATGCAAATCTTTCCTTATTGGTGCATTTCCTTGTTATTTGGATGCATTTATTTTCTTCTCAAAGTATGCTCCATATGGCATGAAGCAAGATGTTTGAAAAGTAGAGTTATGTTGACTCACTTAGATGTAATAAACATGGAAATTTGCAACTACAAATTTTCATGCATGTTGCATTCTTGAACTTGCATGTTAACGCCAGGAAGGTATTTGAAAGTGAAGTATGTTGACTCACTTTATTGCAACAAATTTGGTAGCTCTTTAAGTACTTGTACATACCAATGTGATTCTTGTATCTGTGAGAGAGATGAGAATTATTATACATGCATGAGAGTCTGTGTGTGTGAACAATGGAATTTTTTATAGTTTCATTGTGCTTGAACATGCATGAGTGATTGACTTGTGTTGGTTGATTTCTTTGTTAACATGTATGTTGTCAACTTGAGAACGTTGATCATTTGCACATGCATGAATGTCGGCTTGTGTGGTCGATCAATTGTTACATGTATGTTATATCGACTTGGAAGAGTTGATTTTGTCTCCAAAGATGAAAGCGAGATGTGACGAATTATTTCATGAGAATTTTGGTACCATTTCATTGCCATCCTTTTCTTTTAGAAATCCATCATTTGTCTATATTTTTCTCCCATAAACCCCTCATAGTCCATTGAAATTGATTAATCAAAGCAGTATAGTTGTTAATTTACATTAAATTTAATTTGTGAATTTTTATGTTAAAAATTATAATTTTTCAACAAAAATTACAGGATGTCATGACTTCCTGTAAATGGTTTATGATGTGACACGTGGCATGGCAGGACAATAGAAACAAAGGATAGGAACGTGATCTGGAATGTACATACATGGTGAAAGATCTATTCAACAGCAAATCTAAAGCTCTTGGATACACGGTCAATGCTGGTCAAACCCACCTTTTTGGTCACAAAGGCAGCGAAAAGCCATAGTTTCCCAAACTGATTTCGTTTTGCTTTTGGAAATCAGTTAAGATTAGAAAGGACAAAAATCACTCTTTTGTAAAAGCAGAAACATCTGCATAATGTATGTACATTCGATTTAGAGGGAAAGTTAGTGAATATAGGATAGGAGACAAGCAGATAATAGATTGCGTATTGTATTGTCCAGAACGGTTATTATCCTTGTGTATTGTTTCTAGAACATTGCTCTTGCATGTGATTTCGATTTCCAGAACTTAATTACAGTCATCGTTTTACAACTATAGTGCTTATGCATTAACATTCTCATCGCTTGAAGTTTCTTAAGTGTGTCGTTGAAGCGTGGACGGGCCCTACGTGGAGATTGGTATACTTTTAATTTCATTTCCATAGCATTTTTGAATCTGAATAGTGTGAATAGTGTTTAATGTTATTTCTTTGCCTGTGAGTTTATCGATTTGATTAGAAATTCTTGCAAATAATATTCATGGTGATAGCTTGAGAATTTGATTGCTAGATCATTGAACAATATCTTGTAAAAGCTTCGATTGATCATTAGATTTCAAAGCATCTCTGTGGACTCTGTTTTCATGCATTTAAAATTTCAGTGTGCATAAAATAGCTTCTCATTTTTATAAATGCTTAGTGTGTTAGCTGGAAAGAGATTTTGTGGATAATATCCTTGTAAGAGGGTTGAAAACTCAGTCTAGAAACACGTTGTTTCTTTAGAACAGTTAGATAAATTAGATGATCTGAGTGTTAAGGTGTGAGAGGAAACATATTTCAATCTCCTGTAAAGGAGTGTTGTAGCCTGTCACAGTAGACACTTAGTTAGGTAGATGAGATCCTTTTATGTCTATAGACTTTAGACACGTGCCTCTAAGTTTACCTACCTTGGTTGATATTAAATCTAGTCTAATATAGCACCCTAGATTGGCCACTACAAAGAATGTGGAATTATTGTTGTAAATCGTCAAGTTGTTGTACATGCTTTTGCTTGACTTGAAAGTCAATTGTTTGAAGAAGCATGTTTTTTCAACTTGTGTTTAATCGATGGTTTATACACCAATATGTAAGAGTACATTCCAATGTTCACATGATGTGACATTTGTTGCTTTGAGGAAGCAAAAGGAAGAGGTCGTGAAGTTATATTCTTTCATGAGTGTTTTTCAAGGTTAATGGTGTTTCTTGTGACAAGATGTTGCAGGATTTTGGAAGGTCCATGCTTGAACAAGAGGATCATGATTAGCCTTCATTCTCAAATCATGACATGAGAAGCATGTTGATACTAGAGTATGATGGGATCAAGAAGCGAAAGTGGACAAAAATGCCAAAAAAAATTGCAATCCTTGTAAAATATCAAATGGTCTACAATCTGATTTGATGTGTTGACGCCAAGAAGTGAAAAAGATGGCAAATGCATTCTTCCAGATGTGGAATTTGGAACTGTGAAGGTACAAGAATGGTAATTTCTTTTCTTGTTATTACTGATATTGGAACTCATTGTTGTAGTTCACTAAGATGGGCTTAACTCGGAAAAGTGGTTTCCATGGAGTAGCTTGCATTGAATGCATGTGTTACAAAGGAGGAACATGATTCTCAGTGGGAAGGCCATCAGTTAGTTTTCCAAGCACTAAGGGATTGCTTTGGTACAATAGGGTGTTTAATCAGTAAGAAGCCAACAAGTGTTGGATTGGGTCAGCAACAAAAGGAGAACATTGGCTGAAGTGCCAAGGCATTTGCAAGGCAAGGCATGCCATTGAACACAAGTGGTTGTCATGGAGATTTTTCCAAGTAGAATCAATTGATAGAACTTGGGAAGGAGAAGAGTATTCAGATCTCATCAGATAACCAACTTTTTTGGGTCCAAAATCCTATCAATGGGAAGGAGTGATCAGAATCTAGATTAGGCGCAAAAAAATTGCTCAAAAATCAAAGTGCTTAGAATCACTCAAAACCTGAACGAACGTGTCTATCTCGGTGATACAATCCCAATGTAACTCGTTTCACTCAAAATGGAGTTCATATGAGAAATATATTACATTCTCGTCGACTTATCAAACATGCAAATTTTGGTACAGGTTGATTGGGATGTTAACTAGGCATCCGTACAACCTAGTCAGCAAAAAGAATATTCCAAGGAATATTCCCAGAATATTTTGACATGTGGCTCAATCAGGTTGTGCAAGTGTATGTATGATATTAGTCTATGGCATTTTTAGTGGACCAATGAGAGGTTGACACATGGCAAGCTCGGAGGCTGCCACATGCCCTTTGAAAGGTCATTTAAAATTATAGTGGAAGGCTAGGGAATCAAACCCATGACCTCGCCCAGACAAGAGCCATGCCTTACCACTATGCTACACCACAAGTCTTAACCACTAAGGTCTTGAACTTATATTTAAAGTTTAGCATGCCAAAGTTTGGGGGTTAACCACTAGCATTGATCACTAGCATGTGACCATCACTACAAACCCCTTAACCGCTAGCATTTTATGCTAACCACACGGATTAACCAAAGTTTGGTGGTAATTAACCCAAGATTATCACTTAATTAATTTCACTTTAAACTTGATGGTATTTTTAGCGGGTCCAATAAATCCGGAATTCCTCCATTTTCGGCAGAGTTAACTAGAGTTTCTCCAGATTTAGTGGAGATTTCCTAAGAGAAACTGAAGAGGCCATAACTTTGGCATTTTTCGACCAATTTTGGCTTAGAAATAGTCATTCCTAGATGATGTGGATGCTATGGAAACAATGGAATAAGTTACAGAGGCAGAAAGACACTTGTGTACGTGATTTTTCTACGTTGAAGTTTAAGGAAGCCTAGGGCCACTAGGAGAGGAGGTCAAGCCTAGACTAGCTAAAGTCCAATTGTAGAACTTGGAGAGACATTTTTGGGGTTTTTGGGTCTTCTGAATCCAATGGATCAAGTTTCAAAGCTATTGGAGCACTGAAGATGCATGTAATCAGAGAATTGACCATTAATCCAAAGAGGGCCTAGCCATTGAATCAGGTCCAAGGAGATGTAGCCCGAGAGGGGTGAACTCCTTTATCAGATTTGTTGTTATGATTTGTTGTGTTTTATTTCTCTGCAACTTACTTGTTGTATATGTGTTTTTAAACAACTAATTAACATCATAATTTTCTCATAAAAGACACTCAATACTTGACACATAATCCTTCACAATTTGGTTAATTTGAGATGATCCTTAACACATTTCTTTTTAACTAGTGAGGGAGCTTGCATAGAATTAACAAGTTTGCCAAACTTTTCAAATCAGGACAAGTCATCTATGACATCTTCCAACAAATCAAAATCAGGAGTGTGAGATAAACATGTCGAGGTTGTGATTAGAACATAAGTCATGAATGGTGTGCATAAATTCAAAATAGACTTCAAGGGCTCAACTTGTCATCTAGCCCTCCTTCTAGCAACAGAAATTTTTACGGTGTTGGACCCACCAACATTCAGGGGATCTCCCTGTAAGAAGTCCCAACTAGACCTCAAATCGTTTAGAGTAGGAGTCCCAGCAGTGGGTGGTAATGTAGGGCCTTGACTGCAATAGTGCGCAGAGATAAGTATGATAACTTTGGGTTGAAGAAAGTGTGTGACCTTGCAGTGAGTCAGGTGAGATGCATGGGGGTTTTAACACATAAAGGGGAAAAGGAAGTGTTCCCCTTATAAGCCTATAATAGTATGCAACTTGAAAGGAACACACGAGTCAAATGACATCACAAGATAAAATGCGGAATAGTCCATAAATGAAAGTGGTGGGTTAATCCAACAACACACATTCAACCATATCCATACAATTACATATAAAATAGTTCATAAAAAAATGCGTAAGTTAAACAACATACATTTCTAAAGAAACCAGAATAGTCCAACTACAATAACAACATATGCATGAAAGCGTGCTCGCTCTGTTATTATTATTATAAGTGAAAGTTTCATCCATACATACAACATTAATGACCACTAGCCAAAATAGTGGAACATTACATTCAAAAACACTACTCGCTCTATGTTGTGGAGAAGCCAAGGCTCGTCACAATACTCCCAAGCCTTTTCTAAGCCTAAGCCTAGCCAAAATCTTAACTCCCGAAACCCTGTTTAATGAGTTATGAGTTTCTATGTATAAAAAAGGGTGGGGTGACCCTTGACATTCCCCTTTCTAACTCATTGACTACCCTCATGACTCTTCAACATATTTACAGATAACTCATTACAGAACATGATGAACTTTCATATTCCACTAATGACACTTGGAATTTCACTTACAACGTATATACAAATAAAATTACATTTTCCACATGTACCCATGTGAGAAAAAATAGGTTAGAGATAGCCTAACAAGACAAAACACTATGACTCCAAAGTTTTGAGAAAGACCAACTTGATAACCTCCACTTGGTGTTTGTTAGTCACATACTCATTCCAAGATTGGTACTGTGAGATGATGTCCCCAAACTTCTTGATGATGTCTGTCTGATAGCATACTCTTGCCTCCATTAGGGAACCTATATCCAACTTGTCTTGAAGCATGTGCATCATGGTGTTGACCATGACGGGAGCACCAATGTACTTGTACATGTTATGTATGTTGAGATCGAAGTCATCCCTATTGGCCTCTCGCCTTAGCTACTCCGCGTACCTGTCGATCTCTAGCCGAACTTGGTTCTTGTGTTTAGCCTCGGTGAAGGAAACAATTGAAGGGATCATGTGCATTCTTACCATGACATCTAAACTATTATACAATTGTGCATAAGAGGCATATATGCTGGTGACAAATGGGGCGAGCTTCTCATAGTTCTGGATCAACATCTTAACCTTTTATTTATCCAGCTCTGCCTGAGGCTTCATCATCTTTGGAAAGTGAAGTGCAGCCCCTTTCTACCGCATTGTCCACTCTTGCACAAGGGCGATGGAAACATGTATTTCCCTAAGAGTTTGAACAAACTTTTTTCTCCATTGTTATAAGCCATGCACATGGACAACTTCTTTATGCATGGTGATGAATTTGTCATTGATATTTCACATCGTAGTCTCAAGTGTTGATAATTCATCAAGTATCGCTTTCCTCATCTTATCCATTGTGGAAAGTGTGCTCTTCTCTCTGAGTTGTTCTTCCTCTTTCCTGTCCACCTGCAAGTTCTTTACCATTTGTTCATTTTCATCCAATAGGAACTTAACCTTTGAGCTTGTTGCTCTTGCATATGCCAAGGTGGCATCGGCAATGGTAGTTGGATGCTTTTTGACATTTTCCGCTATCACCCTTTCCTTCATGAATGCAAGTCATGCATGATCATCTGGAAAATGTTTCCTCCATGCATGTACAATCTTCTTCTGCATCTTGTTGATTGAAATATTGTCCACATCCATAACTAGATCATCATCGAGGAGAACAACCTCTCCTTGCTCTCTTGGGATTGATTCCGACACTAGAGGTGGCGAGGACTGAGAGGTGACCTCGGGTTCTCTCGGCATAAGGTTAGTGTCTTCATTTTGTGGCTCATCCCCAACTCCATGTCTATCACTTCAATTAGTTTCTCAATCTGTTGAGCAAGCTCGTGATCATGCATCTGTTCACCCTCTTATTCAGATGTTAGTTGTTCTGACTCATCAACCTGTATGGATGTTGTTTTCTCTGTCATCACACATTTCCTTCCTTCTTCCTCCTATTTCTACTTCTCTTCTTTTTATCTCCTTCTCAGCTCCTACTCTTCCTTGAATTTCTTCTATGTTTCCTGCAACATTCATTCTACTTCCTCCAACCTTTGCTTTTCTTTCTTCCTTTTTTCTTCCCTCTTTATCCACTAGTTCCTCTTTTCCTCCGCTGCCAAATCTACTCTCTCAATGATAAGATCTACTCTCATCTTGTAGCTTTGCTTAGACTATGGGTTCTTGGAAATCTTCCTATTGTTCCTATCTTACATTGGGTTGCTGCTTATTGTTGTCATTGTTGTTGCTTCCTGCGTTGCTACTTCCTGCAGAGCAACCTTCCATGTTGTGGCTATACTGACCAACTCGTGGAGCTTGGATTCATTATAACGATATTTCTGAGCATCCTCCTCGTGCTAGTGGAATGTCCATTGGATCCACGAATAGTACCCGTTTTCACAATGGTTCTCATAAATACCATGTGGATCATACGAATTAGATTCCCTCGTTGCAAACTTGAACTTTAATATCTCCTTAGCTTTGAAATACGCATCTTTTAGGTTCTTAATCTCATATAGCTCGATCTGCAAAGGAAGAGCGGGCCATGGTTCCTTCTTCTTCCTGTGAAGTCCTGTGATAACCCTGTGGAGAGGTGATATGAGATCTCTTTCATGACCAAATTGTGCATGGCATACCTTGGTTGAACATGCGAAAGCTTCTCTCTGCCAAACACTATGATGAAGGTGCCATCGGGTGAGGTATATCGATCTGCAATGTTAAGTATTGCCTCCATCACTTCTTGGAACATGCAAGGTGGATCATGCTCAAATATCAGCTTATACACTGGGATGTTGAAATGGTCAGTCAACCTTGCCATTACTCCTCCGTATCTACAGTCAAAAAGAAACTTGCAATAAATATTGAAGGCAGTGTCTTTTGGTGTTCATGTCCAACTCATGCTAGGAAACTGTTATTGGGCATAGATTGCATCCATGTAAGTATGTGGACTTGTAGAACATTGCTTTCTCATTCTTGGGTAGATTTTGGGCATTGGTCACATGGAATTTCAACTGATAAGCCAACAAGTCTGACCAATTGAGTGGCCTTCCATCATTCACCAACTGGTCCAACACAACTACCCAACCTTCAAGAAAGGTCTCGGTGATTTCTTGACCATATATTTGGCATGCAAAGATAATCAACAACTAGTAGGACTTCCTAATTGAGATGCTCTTGTAAACATGAATGGGTGTTTATCTGAACTTTGACGACTTTTTCACCCAACGCTTAAATATAGCTTAAATATATCACTCATGTTCACCTGGTTGTGGGTGGCATAGAAAAGTGTGTCCATGCACCTCGTCGGCTGAGGTAAATGATACATTTGATGATAATTCTTTACCTTGAAGGTGTCAGGATCTTTCCCACTGACACTGCTCAATGTCATAGTCTATGGATCTGTGTGTGAGACAATGCAGCTGATGATGTCTGCACATGGAAAGGCGGGATACCTACATGCAACCTTGTAAAAGCCTTACCGCTGGATACTAATATAAACCTGTTAGTCCTATATGCCTTCCTTGAAGTCTTCTGTCAAAATATTCTTGATTTGCAAACATGTCAATTTCATGCCCTTCTCAATGAACAACTGAGTGTCTGCATAAACTAGCAAGTTAATTGACACATGCTCAACTGCTTCCCCAGTACTACTCTTGACAGTTTACTTTGATGCAGCTCTCTTGGAGGCCATGTTAACTGTAACTGCTATAGAGATGCTCAACAACTATTGTACCTAGAGATAGAGAGGACACTCATGGCATGCAAATGTTAGCTTAAAACTAGAAGCAATTCAAGACAAGACCAAAGCAGCAAATCAGGCTAATGCTGGGAGAGATTACACAATCCTGGTTCATAGAGGTGATTGACTGCTTACTGGAACTGCGCACTATGTAGTCCCAATAGTCAGTTGGGGAGGCTTGCTGATTGGAACTACACAATGTGTAGTTCAGTCTTGGCATAGGCCAGAAGGAACTGTGCATTCTGTAGTCTCACTGGCTAGGACTAGGAGGCTGGCCCCTGGAACTTTGCAGTTCGTAATTGGGGCTAGGCCAAGATAGCCTCTACGTAATTCCAAAAGCCAAGGCTGAGGCCTAGAGCTCCTAGAATTTGCAATGCATGAAAGGGAAAGCGAGATCTGAGAAATGGAAGCCCAGATCTGCTCAAGAGGAGTGTCAAAACGAGAAGATCTGAAGGATGGTGTGATGTTGAGTGGAAATCCAATTGAGTGATGATGTAAGCAAGTAAAACAAGTGCAGGAAACAATAAAATTGAAGGAAAATGAAATATGTGGAGAGAGTCACTAAAACGATGATTGTTGTTGCAAAAACTGGGTAATGCATTTGACACTTGGGAAAGACAATGAAAAACTTAAAACAACACTTCTACAAGCTAAAATGCTAGCAGTATTTCAACAAAACAAGTGAAACAACACTCTCACAAGCTAAACAAACAAAAGCGACAGAAAAAGCAGTAAAATAATAGAAGAGAAAGACTTACCCGGAAAAGTGACGACAATCGAATCGAAGGTTCTTTGATCTCCTCAGGCATAACAGAGACCCAAGATGGAAAATGTGCATTTGAGCTCTAGCTACGCTAGTTAAATAGATTTGGCCGATTTAGGGTTTATGATGCAGAGGCCAAAAATCAAGGAAAAAGTGACTCTTGATGGTAGTTTCCAAAATAACTCAAGTGTCTCCTCCGGGATGCTAAAAATAGATCCCTATTTTCTAGGGATTATTTTTCACTTTTTTCTTTTTGTTTTTTTGGGGAAAGGATTCCATGCATTGCCCAGAGAGATTGCATAGTTCTGGGAAGGACTAGACAACTCACTGCCTCATGCACTGAGCAGCTTCTAAGAAAGAGGCTTTTGTGCAATTTCTAGGCTGAGTGGCTCTAGGCTGCCTCTTAGGATCTGCACAATTTCCCAGCTGAAGGTCGGTTGTCAATTTGCTCTGTGAAATTTTGGATCTTAAGGCTCACTGTCAACTTGAATTGCGCAATTTTGGATCTTAAGGCTTACTGTCAGCTTGAATTGTGCAATTTTGGATCTTAAGGCTCACTGTCAGCTTGATTTGCACAACTCCTAAGAGCAAGGCTAGTTTCCCTCCAGGTTTGTGTAGTTCTTTAAGGCAAGCCCAGAACTGAGTGGAAACCAAGTCAAGAGTTTAGCTTGTGGGTTAGACAAAAAAATGCAATAAGCAAACACAATTCATGATGCAAAAGATGAGGCTCAATCAAAGCACAAGTACGTGGGTCGGTGCGAGATGAGCTGTTGTAATTTAGAAGGGAGGCTCCAAAATGAAGCATGGGAAAAAAATTAGAGGGTGGTTGCAACCGCTACAACACAACAAAAGTTATAAGGACATTTAATTAGTGATACCACTAGTATTTTTTTCCCATATTTTTCTCCAACAACAAATTCACCTACCAAATGACATATCTTTTTGTTATCTAAAGACACCACAACATGTCTAAAAGAATTGCTAAAATTTGGATGCACACAATTACTTAAGAATGAGTTTGGATACCATTAGTAATGATCCTTAACGCTTAAGCTTAGTAAAATACAAGGCATTTAGAGAATATGAATATGAGAAGAAAATACAAGAGACAAATAAGATCAAATATGTGAAATATACCTTTATATTAATAAGATCAAATAAGAAACAACATTCACTTGCCTTTTAAGGTAGGGCAACTTTTCACTCATCAAAGTTCCAATTAGAATAATCCTTGACTTAAACTTTTCATAGCCTCGCTTCATTAATGAGTACTAACTACTTATGGAATTTTTATAATAAAAAGAACTCTTTTACCTTAATTATATATATATATATATATAATATATAATTAATTAACTAATTTCTAAGTTCTTTACGTAAGGACTTTAGGGTAGAACCCTAACACTCAATTACGTTTCTCATTTCCTTAAAATAATTGCACATATAGAATGTTTTCTTATTATTATTTTTTTCATTCAAATATTGTCATTCTTCAAATAAAAATTTAGTTATTTACAAGGCTTGAGGTGCTACTAGCAAGGGATTGAGAGAAGTAAGCCCTATAATTAAACCACTCTTGAAATATAAACACTTCAACTTAAATTTAATTTGGACCATTTAAATTAAATTAATTTTGTTGAATTGACCCATATTCATTACAAATAAGCTTTTCAAGAACCTTTTAGTAATATTGAAATAATGCATAGGCCTCAAGGTTACCTTAGATTTCTTGAAACTCTATACATATACATGGGGATATAAAACCATTGATATCGAAGCTAAGTGGGGATATGATGCAGGAGCATCCAGCTCACAGTGACGAGGCAGAAAGACTCCAACCAGGTTCACAAGCGAGGAACTGAATTGTTAAGTTCTGTTGGGAATAATTTTTCTTTTACTTTATTTTACAAGTCAACAACAGTTATATGTCTTTACTTTTCCAGTTTAGGATTACTATAATTTCATTATTGATTAAAAGGTAGTTTCTGTAATTAGGAAAAATAACCTTAACTGTCCTATAGGTCTTGTAATGTCCAAATGACTATAGTTACGAATAGGAACAGAGGTTATGTAACTGTCTTTGTAACAGAAAGAAACAAACTGCAAGCCTTAACTGAAGACAGAGGCTATAAAGTCAAAAATACATGTAAGGGAAAGGGTTAAGTTGAGAAGAGAATAAATTGAGTAAAATTACTAATAGAATTGTCAAGCATTCAAACCCAGAGAAGTACTGTCCATCAATATTACCTTCTAAGTTATTTATTGATCTCTCATTCATATTAACAGATCTTTATATTATTGCAAACTAAGCATACTGTCATGGCTATTGTACAAGTACGAATTAAAGTTGAAATTATAGTCAAACAGAGAAGATCTTAAGTAGATTCCAGGTCACCAGACAAGCAATCACGCTTGCATACAAGCGCACAAAAATACAGTTAAGGAAGAGCGAATACGTTCAACGCACAGCCACTAAAGACAAGCAAACGAATTGAATGCCCATCAACGTAACCAAACCACAAACGAAGAAATTACAGGTATCGATTATCATAACCTTCTTTCATAATAAAAACGATTTTCATTTATATTGTTCAGAAATAGTAATTCATAGCCAGAACCGATAGGGCCGAGTTCCCTCATACATTACAGAGACCGATACAGTCACGACAAGTGAAAAATTTAACCAGAAATCACAACCATACAGTCAAGCATAAAACCCTAGGTTAGGGTTTGAACACAGATTGGTAACAGGGTTACGTTGAAGCCACGTTTCACTATAGAGAACTCATCTCAGAATGACAACGGCAAACACCGGACTACATAATGACCAGACAGTAAACTAACGGACGAGCCGTCTTTCGAACAATGACCTTTATGCAACAGAACAACACAAGATACAGGCCTACCCACATATACGCAACCAAACGTTCTTGAACATAGAGACATGCGCCGTCTAGGTCACCTGAGAGGACCTGCAAGAGACAAGCGTGAGTGAGCTTGAGCCATAGAAAGGCTCGGAGGGACGAAACCCTCTAAAATTAATATTACAGATTAAGAATGAGAGAAAGGAAACCCTTACCTGGAGAACGCGAGAGGAGGAGCCACATTTTCGAAGCAGAGGACGCCACAGAGAACTGAAGACAA
Source organism: Pinus taeda (assembly GCA_000404065.3). Classification (NCBI taxonomy): domain Eukaryota; kingdom Viridiplantae; phylum Streptophyta; class Pinopsida; order Pinales; family Pinaceae; genus Pinus; species Pinus taeda. The sequence goes on from APFE031444531.1 coordinate 35,298, forward strand.
GAGGAGCAGTTTGGGGTTAGACCCAAAACGATGAGCGAGTACAAATTGAATCAAGGAGTGACATTTTACCTGTAACAGAGACTGAGGGCGCTTTCCAATTATTCTTGTGCTCGCAGCCACAGACAAGGCAGCATTACCAGAAGACGAATAAACCCAGAAACCATTACCGACAGCCAAATTCGGAATAATAGACCAGGAGACCAACAGCATATACAGAAACGGGATAGTGAAAGCTAAATGACAGCACTGAAGGATTAAAATTCGAACCCCAGTCGTTTCATGACCAACCATCGTTACAGTGACCATTACAAGCACGCAGACATCGACATTTTTTACCAAAAACCGAGCTAATAGAGTGGAAGAGCAACTTACCAAAGAAGGAATACGAAAGCTAGGCAAGAAAACCCAAGAACCGAATAGCATCGTCACAAACAGGCGAACAAGTAACCAAACGTGTAGCGAAGGCCTCAACCAACAACCAGAGCCAGCTCAAACACAGTGGACAACCATAAAATTGTAACACAGAGCCAAAGGAACCATAATACAGCGCCCCCACCATTTTTCCCATATGCAGAGCTCGAAAAACCCTCGGAGCCAACAGAACAATAACAGAGAAGAGTCGAGAAGGCGCACAAGTTTAGGTTGGTATAGTTTTCCAAGGCAGAGTACTGCCACATTTACACCTACATTCAATGCACAACTACTATAACTACAGAGCCGCGGGAAAGACGACAGTTCACTGCCACGTCAACACACAAACGTAACATATAAAGTGCAAAAGCTACGCCAAGTGGGCTGGGTCCCATCAGGATACTTATAACTTGCACAAATAATGGACATTGAAGTAGTCAAAAGTGAAGTTAGAATGTAAGCATTGATATTTTGGGATACTAGGAATATTGTAATGGATATTGAAATAAAAAATTGTAAGTTATATAGCTTAAAGAAAGTAAGAAATTGTTTGGGAATATTGTAATGGATATTGAAATAAAAAATTGTAAGTTATATAACTTAAAGAAAGCAAGAAATTGTTTATAAAAAATATTTGAATTGTAAATAATAAATTTACATAGTTTAAAGAAAACAAGAAATTGTTTATGAAATATATTTGAATTGTAAATAATAAATTTATATGGACATTTATGTTTCTTCTCATCTAGTAAAAATTAGAAATTTTGTTATTTTATTATTTTTACTAATTACCACTCTTTTTAATTTTATTATTTATATAATATATATGTTTTTTTTTTTTTTTTTTCATTATCTATAAATATTTATGTTCTTAATTGATTGTTAAATTTATCTTAATATAGAGTTGTCTATTATTTTATTTGTTCAAACACATCATTAAAGAACAAAGAGAAATACCTATAATAAAGAGATACATCTCAACAAAAACATGACACAATAAAGCAAGCGCTCTTAACGATTTTTTTTCCTAATGATTCTACCGACACTTAACCATGGGTTAAAGTTTTCCAATCTTTGTAATGATATTAAATATCAATAACCAAAAATGTAAAATTAATATTACAACTTCTTCAAATTTAAGAAAATCATTTTCAGCGGAAAAGATAAAATCTCAAATTAATCGATCAATAATGCAAATAAATAACTTTAAATATTTGAAAAAATATATTTTTAAAAACCCATGTACTCTATAAATAAAGTGATATGAAGTTAATAATGAATTCATTGTAATATTCAATCTAATGCAATTAAAAAGTTTCGGAAGAAAAAGATTAAAGTAGAACAAATATTTATATGAAGGTTGTTTTGTTATACCGATGTTATGTATTAGGTATTAAAATTATGATATGAAGTTAATGATGAATTCATTGTAATATTCAATCTAATGCAATTAAAAAGGTTTGGAAGAAAAAGATTAAAGTACAACGGATTGTTTTTTATACCGATGTTATGTATTAGGTATTAAAATTATGATTTTTTGATTATTAAATATAAATTGAAAAATTGTAAGAAAAAAATAAAGTTAATTATTTATAGTGTGAATTTATTATTTATTGGTTATGATATAAGTATTTAAATTTTTTATTATTTATTAGTTTGGTTTTAAAAAAAAAATATGTTTTTATTTTAATTTAATTTGGGAATTTTTGTTTTTTATTATTATATTTAAATTATTTATTTGTAAAATGATTGGTTGAGATATTTATTAACTTCCATTTCTAATAGTTATTATTTATTTTAGTTTAGTTTTATTCCTTTTTTATTTGGCGTTTTGAATTTTTTTTTTTTCATTTACATAAATTGTGTAGTATTTTCCAGACAAATTTTAAATAGGAAAAGTAATTAAAAAACATTTTCTAATAATTCTTTTTTAGTTATATTACTATTTTTTATCTTTTCCTATGGTTTTTTAGGATGACCAATAATTATATATATATATATATATATATAATATATATATATATATAAAGTTTTATTATTTTTTAGTTTGACTTATACTCTTTTTTTGTTTGTCAATCTCTGTTTTTTCCCCTATTTTCAATTCCAAATATATAAAAACATTTTTTTTTTCTTGTTTACCTATGGCTTTTATAATTAATAACTATGAGAATAATTAGTTTTTAGTTTTTAGAATGTTGTGAGCATTTCTTTCTTCATTTTATTAAGAAAGTTTTATTGATATATAGTTATTAATTTTTGGGATATGGTTGAGCATTGTTTTCATAACTTTGTTGAATTTCTTTTATTTATGCACAGTTCTTATAATTTCAGCCACCAAGTATATCAAGCATTCAAGAAATTGATCTTATTGAATTCAAGAATTCAATAAGTTTTTTTTTTTTTTTTTTATCTTTTTGTGTGTCTATGATTAATGTCAGGTCAGAAGATTTGAAACTCCTGGTATTATTAGGATCCCACTTTGAAGTTCCATATTATGCTTCAAATAGCAGGTTATTGCTGGACATTTATTGGGAGACTAGCCTTCAATTTCTGATCTATTTCAATTGGTTTGTTAAAGTTATTTTATCTTCTTTCCTCGAACCAAACATAGAACATTGGTCTTAGTTAACATGCAAAAAGTTAATGTGTGAATTTTGTTAAATCAGTTTAATTTACTGCAACTTTATTTTTGGTTTTATTCAAAGTGATTTGTCTAAATTCATCTTCATCCAATTTAATACTAACTCACAAACCATAGACAAAAATATAATATTTAGAAAATATTGAAAAAGGCTAATGATATATTTTATTTATTTTAATAATAATTAATTCATTATTATTTTTTTCTTTTTTGGAAATGTTTTAGGAACTAAGTATTTTGATTAGAAACTAAGTGTTTTGATATCCATTTATAGTTACTAGTGATTTAATTTATATAACTATGCTAGCTACAATTTAGTTGTAAAATTAATAATAAAACAATTGTTATTATCAATTATTCATAAATATTAATTAACTTGTATTTACAATTTAATTAGAAAATTAATTTAATACTAAATCACAAATTATAGATCATCCCAACTCCATTTTTCTCTTCAAAAGAAAAGAAAAAGTCTTATTTATCACAACATTTTTAGTTTCATTTCTATTTTTTATGAAGGCTTTAATCAATCATCTCACAGCCTATCAACACTGCTGGTATTTGTAAATCAGTTAACTAAAATTATTGTGGTTATTAGTGAACTTGATAATAATTTTACATGTATTGAATTCTGAAATTTACGAGAAGAGACTTAAGTAATTATTTTTTACCAGAAAGTTAAAAGCAGAGACTTAAGTAATTATTTTTTACCATAAAATTAAGAGCAGTTATCTTCCTTTTATTCCCAAAGAGTTGAGGAACTCGTGGGGAGAGAGGAGAGGAAGAGAGGAAAAGCAAGATTCTGCTTGGAGTAACCTCGAGTTGGACTAAGAGCCCGTGGTAAACACTCCAGATCCAGACTTGGTCTGTGATTGAAAAGATTCTAGGTTGGACTGAGGAAGGTTTTGATGCCAATGAATGAATTACTATAGCAAGAGAAAATTGTTATGGGAGAAGAAGCACGGGGAGGATCAGGAAGTAATAGCCTAATCCTCATTGGTTAGGAGGAAGGTATTACCTGTAAATTTTGTAAATTTTGAAATCTTGATTAGCAAATAAGTGCTTATACAACTATTTAGTAGTATGCAAAATAGTGAAATCTTCATACTTTGTTATTTTGTGTGATACACCAGACACTGATGTAGGAATCAGAAACTAGGTTCTGGTTCTGGTGAAAAGAACAACAGGAAAAACAGAGTTACAGAGTTATTGTGTGATTGTAATTTAAAGCAAAATGAACTTTTTCTTGTTTTCCATAGAAAAGAAGATTTACTAAACAGAAGTTAAATATAGTATTTTAGTTATTATTCTTGCAAAAAAAAGAGTGTGAGGGTAGGTGTATTTTCTATGACTAAATGAAAACGTGACGGGAAAACCTTAGGATCTAAGGTATTGTTATTTGAACAGGTCGTGTTACCAAGTCAGATTTCATTAAACCACGAAAACTGATAACTCTAAGATTTCATTAAACCACAAAAGCTGCTAATTCACACATGGACAAATGAAAGGAAAAATTGAAACCCTTATATTAATTATTCATCATGTTAAAAGAAAACGTATTCAGTATTTTTAATTTAACCACCAACTCTGAGGTCGAGGAGGTTATGAGGCCAGCTAGAGAAAACAAACCCCTTCGGATTTATCTCTCAGAGTTATCAAATGAGGTATAGCGTAGAATTCCAAAATGTAACAAGGAAACGAGTACGCTAAAATTAGAGTACTGCAACCATAAATATACATGAACTATATGTTAGAACTAGAAATTATCCCATAATCCAAACTGATAATAAATATTAATGGAATCTTTAAACAGTAATGACAACGGAATGATCATCTCTTGCATTGTTAATAACTTAAAAACAACAAAAAGTGAGGGTTTAACCTCTGGAGCAGAACAACACGACATATTTCCATCAAAAGAGATATCATATGAACATAACTATAATTTCTACGCAAAAACAAGTATATAATATTTACATTCCAACGGAAATAGTTATAGTGAATATTCGAGGAGGCTTCCACCTTATATAAACAGAACCACGAATTGTATCTCCAACCAAATGAAAACAACACTGTAGCCATCGTAATAACCAAGAAACTAGAAATAGAACAGTAAAAAGAATTTAAGGTTCTAGGGTTTAATCTCTGCGATGGAAGAAACACTCAAAACATTCATTCAACAACTAATAGTCCAGAAAATCACAAGGAGGAAGGTGGAACAACTGTCGAGTAGCACGGAGCCTGCTATTATCCATGTTAGGTCCAAGAGTGACCTACCTGAAAATCAAAACACAAGTTATGTTAAAGCCTGCAATTACAATTTAAACTATGGCATCTTACATTAACAGAGATTTAGTAAGGGAAAAATATCTAGTAAGGACAAATAAACTTTGTCAACCTCCAAGCCTGTGAAGCATATCGGAAAAGCCTGGGAACTGCCGCCACTAATCAACAGACTGCAAACAAGAGATTTCCTTAAGCAAACCCTGACCGCGACTGATAATTAACGGAACTCCTGGGTAGAAACTATGTAACAAATAAATCATACATGTAAACGAATGATAGAGCAGAAAATTGTTTACTGAGTGGAAGTGGCGTCAAGGTGGCCACGAGTAACTTTGAATCCTAATCAGAGGAGGTCACGGGAGCCGAAATAAGCTTTATTGTTGAGAGATGGAGTTGCAGAGGAAAGCCCTCTCATGTCAAATGTCGAGGGTGAGAGACTGAGGCGAGGATTAGGTCAAACAGTTACCGGAAGGAAAACCCAAACAGTCAATGTCTGTGCGATGAAGGAGCACCAGGCTCAATGGTTGTGGAGTGTCTAGATGGAATCTAGGAAGGGTTTGGAACCTGGGGCTAATCGGCCACCATTGTTTTAATAAATTTGGCTGTTATATAGTATATAAACTCATAACCCATGCTCTATGCAATCAGATAATAATGTAATTTAAGTTATGATAAATATATTAATGTTTTAACACATGATGGTAGTGAAAATTTTAATAACCGAGGTAAAAGTGTTTGGTTGCCACACTGCGACCTGAAGGGTTTGATGTTAAATAATAAAACTGATTTATGATGCACAAAAGAGAGAAGGAATTTGATCCAATATGAGGCCGGGAACAAGGATTATTTCACAAGGAGTACCATTTGGAAGACTAGAGACAACATTGGTACTAGGGGCAATCCACAGATGTGGGTTGAACTCGGCAGAGAGGGTTCGAAAAAAACTGCTATGCTATTGGAGATTGTACAACAACTTTGGACATAAATGATGAACCTTTATGAAAAGTATTTAAGACAAGCAGAACCAATGAAACCCAAATTCTAGTGAGGACAAAGTTGATAGGGAAGAGTTTCATAGACATCAAGTAAATCACTCTAAATCCGAAGGGGGTCAAGTAGGTAATGAAGAGGAATCTAATAATGTGATGGGAGGCAAGGGACCAAAAAGATAGAAATTGGAGTGACAAGGGGAGTTCAAGAAAATTAAACCCCACAATAATGATGGAGAAGCTAGAGGCTTGGATGATCAATATAAATAAATATTTTTAAATATACGAGTATGATGATAATTTTAAGGCAAGGCTACCAACGTACCAGTTGCAGGATAAATCCACCTTATGGTGGGAGGGGATTAAAATAGTCTGAGTATTGGTGAACAAGAGGTTACTTGGGAATAGTTTCAAAATTTTTTTAAAGATAAGTATTTGATTGAGTAGTTTTACGACAAAAAAGCCAAATAATTCCATGATTTGAAATTGGGACAATAGCCCATTGAATTTATAACTAAATTTATTTCCTTGTTGAGGCATGTTCCCTACCTCCGTGAAGAAAAAGGAAAGGTGCAGCGGTTTACCAGCAACCTACCTACCTTCATGAAAGAGAAGTTGGAGTTCGATATTCCAAAAACTAGGTTGAAGCCATTTGAAAAGCTCGAATATGTTACCATCAAATGAAGCAGAAAACAAATAGTACCAATATTTGGTCAAACAAGAAAGGACAAAAAAAATTCTTGAACAACAGAAATGCTAGGAGAGTGGGAATGAAGGGGGCAGGTCGAAAGGGGTCAAATGGGCCTCTAATTAAAAATCAACAGAGATTCAGATCTCAAAACGAGGTAAAGCAGACAGAGGCATCCAACAAACCTAAACCTAGTCAAACCGTGAAGCCCCCTATGCAATGTTGGGGCTGTGGGGAACCCCATTACTACAAAAATTTTCCTCACCGTACTTGGCCAGAATCAGTCGCTAACTTACAAGAGACCTCTACTGTTGGAGAAGTTGCAAGCAACATATCGAGGATTAATGCATCTTTAGAAGATCATCAAGCCAAGTATCAACAAACTATGGTGGAGCTTGAAGGTAACATATTTAGCCAACATGTTTCCATTTTAGTAGACCCTGGTGCAAGCCTAATTTATATTAGCCCAAAGATAGTCGATTTATGTCATATGTCTAGCATGAAATTCAAGAATCCTTACCTAGTACAACTAGCCACATGAGCTAAAAGAAGGGTAACTACAAAAGTATAAAATTGCATGATTGACATAACGGGACAACAAATTAAGAAAAATCTAAACATACTACCATTAAGTTCCTATGATGTGTTAATAGACATGGCTTGGATGGAATAGAACTAGACCATAGTCAATTGTAAAGATAAAATGATTAAATTTCTTACTGATGAGGGTAACATAAAATAAATCCAAGGTGTTAGAAGGGAAGTAAAGTTATGACCCATTTTGGCCCACCAATTAGGAAAATGTATTCACAAGGGTTGTCATATCTATGCGGTACAGGTGGGCTATGCCAATTCGAAGGGCATAATAGTTGTTATGGAGAAGATACCAGTGATCCAGGAATTCAAGGATGTATTTCCGGAGGAAATTTTGGGACTGCCACCAAAGAGGAGTATTGACTTTACTATGGATTTGGTTCTTGGAGCCACATAGAATGAGTGTTCCAGAGTTGACGGAACTAAAAATGAAACTTCAAGAGCTATTGGACAAGGGTCATATTCCCCCCAGTGTGTCTCCTTGGGGAGCACCAGTTTTGTTTGTAAGAAAAAAGATGACACTCTTCGCCTGTGCATAGACTATAGACAGCTAAATAAACTAACAATTAAAACCAAATACCTATTGCCTAGAATAGATTATCTTTTTGATAAAGTAAAGGGTGTTGTGGTATTTTCAAATATAGTCCTATGCTCGGGTTATCACCAGATACGTATTAAGGATGAAGATATACATTAAAAAAATTAGAACATGTTATGGACATTATGAATTTGTGGTTTTGCCTTTTGGACTCATAAATGCTTTGGCAACATTTATGAGTATGATGAATGGGATTTTCCACCCCATCCTCGATAAGTTTGTTCTTATTTTCATTAGTGATTTTCTAATATACTCTATGAATATGGAGGCACATAAAGAACACCTTAGACTGGTATTACAAACTTTAAGGGACAACCAACTTTATGCGAAGTTTAGCAAATGTGAGTTTTTTAAAGATCAAATTCAGTACTTAGGACACATTATTTCCTCTGAAGGAATAGTGGTGGACCCAGAAAAAATTAAAACCATCATGTAATGGCCCACACCAAACAATGTAGCTAATATACGTTCCTTTATGGGGCTAGCCGGTTATTATTGTAGATTTATAAGAGGATTCTCTACAGTTGCATATTCAATCACCTCTTTACAGAATAAGGGCATGAGTTTTAAATGGACCAACGAATGTCAACAGAGCTTTGAGAAGATGAAACAGTTACTCACCATTGCCTGAGTATTAAAGGTTGCATATCTCGAAAAAAAATTCATATTATGTACCAATGCTTGCCAGGAAGGTGTAGGGGGGAGTTCTAATGCAAGAGGGTAAGGTAATTGCCTATGAATCTCACAAGTTAAAGGAACATGAGAAGAGGGATTCTACCTATGATATATAATTAACAACGGTGATCCATGCTTTGAAGGTGTGGTGACATTACCTATTAGGGAAGAGATTTCTATTGATGACTGATCACAGTAGCTTAACGAGTTTCTTTAAGCAGCCTTTCTTGAACGCACGTCAAGCCAGTGGACCACATTTTTGAGTGAGTTTGACTTTGAAATATGACATCTTAAGGGGAAGGAGATTTGGGTGGCCGGTGTGTTGAGCAGGAGATTACATCTAGTGTATGAAATATCCTACAATCAAGTAGAACTTAATTTTTCTGATCAGATTAAAGAAGTTTCCTTGAAGGGCCCAGAGTACGAATACCTTTGGAGACAAGCTAAACTCACTTATAATACTGGAAAGCAGAGTGAATATAACATTAGCAACGAAAATTTGTTGATTTTCTGAGAAGAAGGTATGTTCCCAATCAGTCTTCAATTAAATAGTTCATATTGGACGAATTCCATAAGAGTCCCTACGCTGCCCACCCAGTATATCAAAGTTATTTTCTCCAATTAAGAAATATTATTATTGGCCTGGAATGAGGAAGGATATTCCAGAATACTTAACTAAATGCCTAGAATGTTAATTGGTAAAGGTTGAACATCAGCATCATGCGGGATTGGTGCATCCCTTGCCCATTCCTGAGTGGAAGTGGGACATGATCACCTTAGATTTCATAATCGGACTTCCCAAGTCCAAGAAACAAAATGATTCTATCATGGTAGTGGTAGATAAGTTTATCACAGTAGCCCATTTTATTCTAATTAAATCTACCTATCAAGCAACCTAGGTGGCAGATGTGTTCATGAGAGAAATGTTAAGGCTGCATGACATTCCTAAGGTTATTGTCTTAGATCGAGATGTAAAATTTACCTCGACATTTTGGAGAGAACATTTCATCGGATTGGGGAATCAAGTTCACTACAACACTTCATATCACCCGCAGACTGATGGGAAAACCAAGCAGGTAAATCAAGTGGTGGAAGATATGATGTGAATGTATGTAATGCAACAACCCAGTCAATGGGAGGAATACCTTCATTTGGTGGAGTTTGCATATAACAAAATTTATCATGAGTCATTGAAAATGATCCCTTATGAGGTGCTTTATGGGAAAAGGTGTCGAGTACCCTCTAACCGGAACGACCCTAAGAATAAATTAATTTTAGGACCCAATTTGTTGGAGGAAATGGAAAGAAATGTGAAAAAAGTTTGGCAAAATTTAAAATTTTCTCATGACAGACAAAAGGCTTATACCGACAAGAAAAGAACTTATCAGGAATTTCAGGTGGGTGATCATTTTTATGTGCGAGTTAAACCAAAAATAATTTCCCTTAGATGGGGAAGTTGTGCAAAGCTAGCACCCCAATATTGCGGACCCTTTCAAATTTTGGAGGGGATAGAACCAATGGCATACCAGCTAGCATCACTCAGTCACATTCAGGTTCACAATGTGTTTCATGTTTCACTTAAAAATATGTTTATGATCCTAGGCACATTATTAAGTGGCAAGATATTCAGGTACTGAATTATATGGTAAGGGTTTTCTCTAAAGAAAAAAATACTTAAAGGATAAATTAATGATTATGGGTAATTTTGATAGGTCAAACTGGACGAAAAATTTATGATAGAGCCTTTTGCATGCTCTACTAAAGAGAAATAATGCTACGAAAGCAAGCTATCATCCAAGTTAAAGTACAATGGAAGTAATTTAGCCCGAAGGAAGCTACTTGGGAAAATAAGGAATTTATGTAGGAGGCATATCCCAGATTCGAAGAAATGAACACCAAGGATGGTATTCTAATCAAGAGGGGGGAGATGTAACACCCCCAAGTATTTGTAAATCAATTAACTAAAATTACTATGGTTACTAGGGAACTTGATAATTATTATGAGAAATAATATTGAACTAGAATTGTATTTTATTTTACATGTGTTGAGTTCTAGAATTTACAAGAGACCTCAGTAATTATTTTGTACCAAATAGTGAAGAGCAATTATCTTCCTTTTATTCCCCAATAGTTGAGGAACTCGAGAGGGAGAGAGGAGAGGAAGAGAGGAAAAACATGATGTTTCTTGAAGGAACTCCAGATCTAGAATAAGAGCCAGTGGAAAACACTCCATATCCAGACTTGGTTTTTGATTGAAAAGATTCTAGGCTAGATTGAGGAAGGTCTTGATGTGAGTGAATCAACTGCTATAGGAAAATAAAATTGTTCTGGAAGAATAAGCACATGGGGAGGATCAAGATGTAATAGCCTAATCCTCTTTGGTCAGCAGGAAGGTCTTATCTATAAATTTTGGAGTCTCGACTAGCAAATAAGTGCTTATAAAACTATTTAGTAGTATGCATAACAATAAAATCTTAGTACTTTGTTATTTTGTGTGATACAATAGACACTGATGTAGGAATCAGAAACTAGATTATGGTGAAAATAACAACAGTGAAAAATAGAGTTACTGTGTGATTATAATTTAAAGAAAAAGAAACTTTTTCTTGATTTCCGTAGAAAAGAAGATTTACAAGACAAAGTTAAAGATAGTATCTTAGTTCTTATTCTTGCAAACAAAAAAAAGAAACAAATCACTGTGAGAGAAGGTGTATTCTCTGTGACTATGAAAACATTATCCTGAGAACGAAAAGAAACTAAGAATAATTGTTGTGTTAGTTCCTTAGAATTAAATATGTAATGTATAAAAAAACTTATTTGTCTGTAAAACTAGGCAAACCTATGATTTAAGGTATTGTTATTTGAATAGGTCGTGTTACCAAGTAAGATTTTAATAAACCACGAAAATTGTTAACCCACAGATGGAAAAATGAAAGGAAAAGCATAAACCCTTATATTAATCATTGAAAATGTTAAAAGAAAACATATTCATTATTTTTAATTTAACCAACACTAAGGAAGGTCGAGGAGGTTATGAGGCCAGCTGGAGGAAACAAACCCCTTTGGATTTACCTCTCAGAGTTACCAAAGGAGGTATTAATGAGGCGGTTCCAGAAGGGTAGACTTCCAAAATGTATCAAGGAAATGAGTGCGTTAAAATTACAGCACTTCAACCATAAATATACATGAACTAAGAACTAGCGAGAACTAGAAATTATCCCAGAATCCAAATTGAAATATTAATGGAATCTCTAAATAGTAATGACAACAAAACGATCATCTTGCGCATTATTAATAAATTAAAAACAAAACAAAAAAGTACGAGGGTTTAACCTTTGGAGCAGAACACGAAATATTGCCATCAAAAGAGAGATCATATGAACATAAATATAATTTATGGGAAAAAACAAGTATATAATATTTACATTCCAGTGGAAATAGTTACATTGGATAGCTAAGGAGGCTTCCACTTTATGTAAACAGAACCACAAATTGTATCTCTAGCAAAACAAAAACAACCCTGTAGCCATCGTAATGACTAGGAAACTAGAAATATAACAATAAAAATGAATTTAAGGTTCTAGGGTTTAATCTTTGCAATGGAAGAAACCCTCAAAACATTCACTCAAAAACCCAATAGTCCAGAAAAACACCTAGAGTTCAGAGCCATGAGGTGGAACAACTATCGAGCAGCGTGGAGCCTGTTTTTATCCATGTTAGGTCTGTTTGGTCAATTTAGTATTCCTAAATTAATATCATTAATTGTCAACCCGGGGCTCGTAAGCTGATGAAGTGAAGGTGTACTATATGTACTTAAGCAACCTCTTAAAGCTTTTTGTCGTTTGGGGGTGTTGTTTATGATTATTTTATCTTCCTAAGATGGAGTGATGTATTTATAAACAAATGAGTGATGGTGTGTGTGGAGTGAATTCTAAATGAGTGAGGGTGTATGATTAGTGATTCCTAACTAATTGCTGAAAAAGGAATACTTTGAAGGAAATGAATTAAAATAACTGAAAGCAAAGAACCACTCTCTAATGGTATTAGACGCCATTCATGCTGCTGCAAAAAATAAGAAAATCATTTAAAAGACCAATGATAAAGTTTATCTCTTCCTAACTCTCTGCCTCTAACACATAGTACTGTGTAAGACACGATTAAGAAGTAGCTAAAAGTAAGTCTAATAACTGATAAAAATGAGAAAATCTACTTTAAAGACTAGTGATAATATTTTGCTCTCTCTAACTCTCTGCCTATATCACATAGTACTGTGTAAAGCACGATTAGAGAGTAGCTAAGGATTAGTCTAGAAAGCACCCAAAGCCAGCTGCAAGTGATTATTATTCTGATCTCTAAAAGATAAACAATTTATAATAAGAGACCATACATATATTAGCAGACAGTTTTGAAAATTAAAACTAAAAACTAGCTATGGAAATAAAATAAGGAGCAGCGGCTTTAAATCTGTCAACTGAAACTACCACTAGATGCAAAGCAAACACATAAACACACAAATAATCCCGGGTCAAAACCTGCAAAAGAGCAATGCTGATCAGCTTAAAGAAAGGATCCAAAACGAATTAAAGTGAAGTAAATTATGTTGTACATAGATCAAGAAAAGAGAATGCTGAACATGAAAATACTATACAAGGCTAGTATGAACAGGGGCCCTCCATTCACATAACCCAAGAAAAACTCAAAGTGTTGAAAGCTCCAAAACAGCACTGGTTCTATTACTCCATATGCAGAAATTCACAGTAAAGAGTGCTAGAACAGCACTATAAAAAGAGAGTTTTAGAAACGCTCAAAAATTATAACAAGTTCACAATATACAGCAAATAAAAGTCTTTTTAAGCGTACGCAGATGCAAGTATTTATAGGCATCTGAAGGATAGCCTATGCGTGCTGCTAAAAACGGAAAATAACAAACTGTCATGTGTAATTAAAACTGAATTAACACGTCTTGAGCCTGCGTGGGTGAGCTGGAGGTCCTGGTCGTCATGGAGATTGAATCCAAAGTTGGATTATGTTCCCCACGTCCTGCGAAACATGGGCAAGCCACCGTCTGAGCTGACGTGACCAAACAGCTTACGCATCACCGTTGAGCTGCCTTCGTTGACCGGATCTTGCTCCTGTTTGACCGGAGGTATGGATGACGTGGATGATCGAACAAATGGCACAGGAACCTCGAGCACCTTGATACCTAAGTACCCATGTGGCTCGTTTGGAAAAATGGCACGTGGAACCTTGAAAACAACAAAAAGGCTGTGGAATCTCTAGATGGCTGCGGAATCATCAGATAGCTGCAGAATCGGCAGAGAGCTGCGGAATGCCTGTAAATATGTCAAAATCTAAACAAAACAGTCACACATTAGCAAAGCTCACTTGATCATGCTTAATGACATCTAATGTAATGATCTGGGTGGTTTTACAAGGAAAATGAGGTGAAAGAGAGAGATAGGTGATGGAAAACAGTAGATAATAGTAGATAATGAGGTGTAGGTTAGAGGCTCTACATACCCCCACTACGAGGGCATTGCATGTCCTCATGCAAAAAGAACTGCTTACTCAACCTGTTGTGATGCCTCTGCCAAGACATCTAGTCTCCTCTTTTTCCTCTGTGTGGAAATATCAATTCTTGGCCTTTTCATTAAACATCTGAACCTTAGGTTGACCAAATCCCTGTCTAGCCTTCTGCATTTCTTCTTCAGCTTTTTGTTTTCTTTTTGCAACAGTCCCATATGCAGCATTGTATTATCGTGGACCATCTTGTCCACATTGCCCCTTTCTTTTAATTTTTCATTCTCTTGTATAATCTGGCGATTTAGAACATCAATTTCAAA
>APFE031444535.1:0-20438 GCA_000404065.3 Pinus taeda
AAAATTGTGTAAGGATAAATAAACATGATTTTTTTCTATAATTAATTAGCGGAACACTTAGCCCTAAGCTAAGACAACCCCAAAAAGGTAAAACAACCTCTTCTCTCAAATAAACGGACTTATGATTCGAAAATCAAGGCCAACCTGCACTAGACCCTACTAAGGCAGTAAATCCCCCGCTGGCCATTCTTTCTGCGCTATCCTCTATACCTTGACTTTGGTTCACAAACTACCTCTACTCCCCCACTCGGACTTACCTATGGTGTGAGTCGATATCTAAGATCATACCTGAACTTGCAGCGAAGTGAATTAGCTCCATTATTTGTTCAATATTTTGCTCACTGGCCCGAGTATGGAACTTATATCCCACACATAGTGACCCTCCTTCATCCCCGGATGGCTAGCCGTTCTTTTCCCCTTTTTAGCGAGAGTCTGGAACTCACATCCCACTCAAGGGCAATAAACCTTCTTCCCCTTTTAGCCAAAGTCTGGAACTAACATCCCACTCGAGGGCGACAAACTTGTTTCAATACGTTGCAAGGATACTATGAGATTATTTCATCACAATAATATAAATTCTCCGTTTTGTAGAGAGAAACTCCTTTCCTGTAAATTTCATCACCTAGGATATGTGCAAGGGAAGCAAATTGCTGTTATAAAACGAAATTAAAAATGGAATTTATAAATCCACGTGGTGCTGAAGTGTGAAAATATGCAAAATCACAGCCATAAACAACATCTTGAAGTCGAGCATGTGCCTCATACGTTATGCTAGCCACTGTATGATATCGCTCTTACGGGCAAGTGCATCAACAACGTAGAGAAGTTTCTTGCTCCTCGCTCCGAAGACCTTATGTATGGATGTATGGCTTCCCGAGTATTCATAGAGCAATCTGCGCATGCATTCAAAATTCAAATTTTAAGTTTCAAATAGGAAGGACTGCGTTAGTAAGGTGATGTATGGCCATCCCATCTGTAAAATCTTAATGACACTACCGTCAAGTGGATATTGCTTGTCAGTTTGGGGAAGCCCTTATGGAATACGGATACAGAGGAGAGGTGAAGTGATTGGGAGTTTTCCGAATTTGGCAGCGATGGGTCTCGGTGTTTATGTAAACGAATAACAACGAAGACGAAGTCGGGTCCAGTTGGCCACATCGACAAGCCAAATGTAACATCCCTAACCATAAAAAAAAAAAATTTAATTCCTTTTACCTCGTCGCTGGTATGCTGTCATTTCCACCGGCTCATAACTATTTACACAAGGTATAATTATGCACAGAATATAACATGTCAAACTTTATTCGCAATTCATTATTACTATAGTTTTCCGGGTGATCACTATGCGTTTAATCCAACACATGTGATTTGTTTTGATATATGGCATTATTCGCACATTGATTATTGTACCACGCAAGGAATGGTTGACGCCGGCATTTCTATCATACGCTTGTATATTTGATTTCACCGGTCTTTTCTGACGCCTGGGTACATATCTGAGTTACACCTGGCGCACAGGTGATTCACCTCGGCCAGGCTTAAGATCGGAGTAATAACTCCGTCACCATCCCAATGTACTAGCCTTTATTGCATGGCTCCAGCGCGCTGTAAATTGGCGGGCAGACCCCGATCATCCAACGGTGGAGATCGAGGGTCATGCTATAGCCGTCGATCATGCTCCAGGTGGCGTACTCCGATACAAAGGATATTATGCTCGTTCTTTGGGCTTTGTTTCTTTCTTCAATCGTTTTTCCTCTGCTACATATCGCGACTAGTAACACCGAGCTCAGAATTTCACCATCCATGGCATTGTTCCCGGCAAGGTTTCTTGGCTCCAGCGCGCAGGTAAACTTATAACTTCTCGCCAGACTGTAGTGATGCTATTTTCTTCTCACTGTTTGTTATATGGACTCATTTCAGATTTGTTTTGCAGGCGGAGGGTTCGGCGTAGGATTTGCATGACTTGGCTCAGCCTACTTCTCGGCCATGGCGATAAACACTTGAAAACTGGTATACACTTAACCCGTAGAGTGCTTACAGTCCTTACAGACCCTGCATCTCTAAGGCGTCATTTCTTTTTATCATTAGGCAGTCTCCCTCCTGCTGTTAAGGAGTATTCCAACCCATTTAATGTTTATTGTGCAGGCGGATGTCTTGTGTTTGTGTGATGGTTTGCCTCTAAAGGCCGCTCGACTGTTGTCGGCAGTCCCATGTTTCATATTGAAATGGGTTTTGACTCTGTAACATGTATGAATTTTACCGAGACTCAAACCCTCGTTCCGAGTTCTTGTTATCATAGTTTATTCTGCTCCTTGTTAAATTATTGCAGTTTTTATGGTGAAGAATATTTTCTATAAGCAGAATTGGCCGTGGCCGTGTAACTGTAATTTTGGACAGTAATATTATCTATGTTTTACTATTGCACCACCTATGTGCCTCCTTATTATAGTTTTGGTATTGTTTCAACGTATCCATGGTTTTGTTGCTTTTCGCTTTAATGGTTTAAGCATTGCCTTCGACCTCCTGTCCTCAAGCATTGCTTCCTACCATACATTCATGCATGAAGTTATTGGTCACCGGTCGCTGCGGGGTCATACCCTCTTGGCTTGCGGTGCCGATTATTGGGCTCACTTTGTTCTTACGGGTCGTCTCTTGCGAGGCCTCTTACCCGATGCGAACAAGAAGTTCTGCCCTCAACACATTCTTGACATTGATGTCGATTTCCTTCTGTTAACACTGTTTTATTTCTGAATAACTAATTCATATGATTATTCGGCTGTTAAGAGCCATTCTTCCCCAACCGGGTACTGTGGCTATGTATATATTTTCTACAGGTATTGTGAATGCATTAGATGTTAACTATTTATGTGAAAGGTATTTCAGTAAATTGCATTAATCACTCTTCTTGTGAACGCATATATAGATAATACCAAAAGGGTTTTTTCGATAATTCGAATGATTCGTCTTTCTGAAGATAAATATATGATATTGCCGAAGTTACACTAGTTCCTGGTTGATACACAGCGGATTCATAATGTAACTGTCTCTGTTTTACTTAGATTGGAAATTATTTGTTTTGCATCGTGACAGCTTCTTTTAAAATACTTAAGCTATCCAGAACTAGTAGGAATATATTATCCATAATATTCGTACTGTAACCTCATTTGTTTTCCAATCTTTTAAGTGAAATAAAAAGTCAAGTTTTGTTCTTTCTGACTGTTCCATACCTGAATAAAGATTTACGCTTTAGCGATAAGCTTGCTTTGCTCCCAACCTTAGGAAGTCCTCCACGACTTTCCACCCCCCAGCTCGTCTGCAGGAATCTTTTTCATCTGCAGCTCTCTGTTTTCCACAGAGCACCGCTATCTAGTCCCCACCAGACTTAGCGGTTCTAGAGAGTTTTCTTCTTCTCCGAGAGCTATCTGGTCCTCACAAGACGTAGCTGCTGTTGCTTTCACAACAATCTTTTCTTCCCTTGCCCTCTTGCCATATGATCCCTACCAGACATAGCAATTTCTTTCATAGGGCTCAACTGTCCCCAGAGGTAGTTAGGGTTTTCCCCTTTTTCCTGGACAGATGTCAATTCTTATTCATACAGTTTAACTGTAAACATACATATATATTTTCTTTTTCAAAGAAAATATCCTTGTAAATCTCTTCTCATACAATTATATTCATGTTAGCTACTTCTCTTGCAACTTAAATAAATTACCAAGTAATCCAACTAACATGATTAGTCAATTCAACCATATGAGTTATTGACACTCAGTTTTACCATCAAATCATAATGTTTCAACTATTGTAATTTATTTGCAAATTATCTAAGTTTACCAGGGGCGTTACATCTCCCCCTCCTGAAAGTCAACTTCATCCCGAAGTTGTTCACCCAGAACTAATTCTGGATATACTTTTCTCATATTCCGTTCATCTTCCCAGGTGGCCTCATCCGGTCCGAAGTGCTACCACTGCACTTTAACCTGCGTGATGGCTCGTTTCCGCAGCACGACTCTTCTCTGATCTAATATGCTCACTGGCTCGACCTGAAATTCTCCTTTCGGTTCCACCTGAAACACACATTAATTAGATCAGTTTTATTCTTATCATTTAATTAATTTCATGTTGCTCTTAGATTCATTCTTACCTGAATATCTTGCCAGCTAATTATGTGTTTAGGGTCATAGATGTATTTCTTTAGTACTGACACATGAAACACATTATGGACTTTGATATGGCTGGGTAGGGCTAATTAGTAAGCCATTGGCCCGATCCTGGCCAAAACTTGGAAGGGACCACAAAAGCGAGGTGCTAGTTTGGCGCAGCCACTCCACTGCAATGTACTTTTCCTTGGCCGGATTCTTACATATATGTGTTCCCCCACCTGAAATTATTTCAGATTTCTTTTCCGATCCGCATAGCTTTTTTGTCTGTCTTGAGCTACCTTCAAGTTAGCCCGTACTTTCTTAACCATCTGTTCCATTTCCACTAGAATTTCTGGTCCTAATACAAGCTTATCTTCGGGCCCACTCCAACTGGATGGGGTACGACATTTCCGCCCATAGAGTACTTCAAATGGACTCATATGCAAAGATGCATGACAACCATTATTATAGGCAAATTCTACTAGGTGTAGGTACTCCTCCCATCGACTCGGTTGCTGCATTACGTAGGATCTCAACATGTCTTCAACCACTTGATTTACCCGCTCCGTTTGGCCATCGGTTTGCGGATGATAAGCGGTACTGAAACTCAGTTGGGTTCCCAACCCTTCAAATAAAGTCCTCCAAAAAGCCGATGTGAACTTAACATCACGATCAGATATTATGGTTTTGGGCAAACCATGGAGTCTAAAGATGTTCTGCATAAAAATGTTTGCTACTTGAGCTGCTTTGTAAGTAGATTGTACGGGGATGAAGTGGGCTGACTTGCTAAGTTTGTCCACTACGACCATGATAGAGTCGTTCCCCTTCTTGGACTTGGGTAATCCAATGATAAAATCCATGGTGATAACTTCCCATTTCCATTCTGGTATAGGTAGAGGTTGCAACAGCCCTGCAGGGTGCTGATGTTCTACCTTAACCTGCTGGCATTCTATACATCGAGCTAGGTAGTTGATTACTTCCTTCTTCATTCCAGGCCAGTAACACTCTTTCCGGAGAGTGGTAATGAACTTTTGGTACCCCGGGTGTCCTGCATAAGGACTCTTATGGTACTCGTCTAAAATCCTTTTCTTAACTTCCGCTTGATTGGGTATGTATATTCTTTTCTTGTAATAGAAAATGCCCGGAGCTTTTAACTCATAACCTTGCTGTCTTAAATGACTGGTTACTTCCTGCACTTGCCGCTTCTTCTGCTGGTATTACGAGTCTTGTTCAGCCACCTGTTTGATTTCTTCATGAAAAGTAGACCACCCCTTGCTAATAGCAATTTCATATAAACAGTGCATTTTCCGGCTTAAAGCATCAGCTACTCGATTTTCCTTCCCCTTCAGGTGTTTAATTTCGAAATAAAATCCACTCAGGAAATCCACCCACCGAGCCTGTCTTGCATTTAAGGTGGGCTGACTAAAGTAGCTGGTCAGGCTGTGATGGTCCGTCAGCAGCAAGAATTTCCTTCCCAAAAGGTAGTGACGCCACATCTTTAGCGCATGCACAACTGCTGTTAATTCTAAGTCATACGCCGAATATTTTTGTTCATGTTCTTTCAACTTCCTAGATTCATTTGCGACCACTTTTTCTTCCTGCATTAATACGCCTCCTACTCCCTTTTTACTTGCATCCGTACAGACCGTATAATCTTTTTCCGGGTCTGCGATGCTTAATACAGGGGCAGTGGTAAGCAAATGTTTAAGCTGCTCAAAACTTTGCTGGCATTCTGCAGTCCATTTAAACATTCTTCCTTTCTTTTGTAAGGAGGTGATGGGGTATGCGACCCGGGAGAATCCTTCCACAAATCAGCGATAGTATCCTGCCAACCCCATGAAGGATCTTATGTCTGCCACATCCTTCGGTATTGTCCATTCCATTATGGTCCTAATCTTTTCGGGATCCACCGCAATGCCTTCCTTGGTTATGATGTGTCCCAAATGCTGGATCTGTTCTTTGTAAAAATCACATTTGCTATACTTTGCGTACAGTTGATGTTCTCGAAGTGTTTGCAGCACCAATCTCAGATGTTCTTCATGTTCTTGGATGTTCCAGGAATATATTAGTATATCATCAATGAAGATTAACACAAACTTATCCAAATATTTATGAAAGACACTATTCATGAGACACATAAATGTCGCTGGTGCATTAGTCAATCCGAATGGCAACACCACGAACTCATAGTGCCCATAACGGGTGCGGAAAGCAGTTTTAGCTACATCCTCTTCCTTAATTCTGATTTGATGGTATCCAGATCTTAAATCAATCTTTGAGAACACCGTGGCTCCCTTCACTTGATCGAATAATTCATCGATCCGGGGCAGCGGGTACTTATTCTTGACTGTTAATTTATTCAATTGTCGATAATCGATGCACATACGGAACGTTCCGTCCTTTTTTCTGACGAACAGTACAGGAGCTCCCCATGGAGATACACTCGGACGAATGTATTTT
The DNA here is from genome assembly GCA_000404065.3 of Pinus taeda. NCBI lineage: Eukaryota > Viridiplantae > Streptophyta > Pinopsida > Pinales > Pinaceae > Pinus > Pinus taeda. Next base: position 6,600 of record APFE031444535.1, read on the forward strand.
TTGTCCAATAATTCTTGTAATTGCATCTTTAGTTCTGTCAGTTCGGGTACACTCATTCGGTATGGTGCTCGGGATACCGGGGCTGCACCGGGTACCAGTTCTATGGTGAAATCCAGATTTAGTTTTGGCGGTAATCCTGGTATTTCCTCAGGAAATACATCTGCGAACTCGCGTACTACTGGTATATTTCCCAAGGCACTCTCCTTATGCTCAGAACTAGCGAATCCCACTTGAACCGCATATATCTGACACTTTTTCCTAATACACTTAGCTAGCTGCAAAGCAGTGATTGGCCGCACTTGTACAGGCTTAAGGATGCCTTGAATTTCTTGTTGATTCCCCAGTTCATCCTGATAAGATATTATTTTTGTTTTGCAGTTTATGACAGACCACCGCTTTTCCAACAAATCCATTCCGATTAGCACGTCATATGATCCCAGAGGAAGTACGTTCAATTCGGTGGTCACAATTTGACCAACAATTTTTAATGGGCAAATACTGACCTTGGCCAGCACTCGCCTTTTTGCTCCTGTGGCGAGCTGGACTAACCACGGTTGTTTAAATTTAGTAAGCTGCAATTTACAATTTTCCACAATCTTGGGGCTAACATAACTCAATGTAGCACCTGGGTCAACCAAAACAGAAACAGTTTTATCAAAAATCTTACCTTCAAATTCTATCATTGTTGGTTGATAATCAGCTTGCCGGTCTTCCAGAGCTGCGTTTATTCTTGGCATCGACCGAGCCACGTCTCCTACAGTAGAGGCTTCATAAACCTGAGACACTTGATCGCTGTTCCTCCAATGAGGACAATTTTTAATATAGTGTGGCCCTCCACAACCCCAACATTGAACTGGCGGCCTGGTTGTCCCCTCATTATCGACTTTACCCAGCGATTCACTATTTCTGGATTCATTAGGTGGCTTAAGTCGGAGCTGATTTCTGGATTGGTTTCTGCTGTTAGAACCCTTTACAGATCCTCTACTAAAACTGCTCCGAACTCCCTTGTTTCCCATAACCGTTCTGCTATTCCTTTTATCCATCCATCGCTTTCCCACACCTTCTCCTTTTTGCTTATTCTGCTGGAAGCATATTCGGGCTTTTCGTATTGCTTCATCCGTGGATTTCGGATTGTCAAATTCAATCCTCTCCCGCATTGCTTGAGGAAGACTGCTAATAAATCGCTGTACCTTGGCCTTCTCCTCCCGAATGTATGGTACATATCGGAGCAGAGAGGTGAATTTGGTGACGAATTCGTCCATGGTCTGCTGTCCAAGCCGTAGATCATGGAATTCTCTGGCCTTTTCATCGTAGAATCGTTCAGTCAGATACTTTTCTTTAAAATATCTCTGAAAAGTTTCCCAGGTGATGTCTTGCTCATTCACCCCCCGTATCATCTTTACTTCCTCCCACCATAATGTTGCCTTGGCTTGCAACTGAAAAATAGCTAACCGTGCTTGAAGATGATGGTCATATTCATAAACCTGAAAGTATTTGTTCATACTAATCAACCAAGCTTCTGCAACTTCTGATTCTCCATCAAAGTGAGGTGGTTTGATTTTTCGAAACTCTCCCTGTAACTCCATTCGCTGTCTCTTGGAGGTTTGATGTTCAGAAGCATTATCAGATTTTTCTCCTCGAGCCTCGGCCCTTCCTTCTGTTTCTTCATGTTCAGTATAATATCCTTGTTCCTCCGGTAGCCGTGTTCGTTCCGGACTAGGATGGGATTGGTGTTGATTCTGTTTATCTGACAAGCTTTTCAGGATCCTTTCCTGTTCCATGGTTAATCTGGCATTATCTTCGCGCAGTCGAGCCATTTCATCCTTCAGTTCCTGTACGGTCTCCAATATGGTCAAATTGGTGTTGCGTGCCTCTTCTCCCAGTTGCACCCATAATTCTGGGTTTCTTTGAGGAGGGGTAACATGATCCACATTTCCATGAGGTGCACTGCTGGTTCTTCTCATGTTCTGAAATCACCTGATTTAAGATTCAATACATTTCATGGATATATATATATATATACAATTCATACACAGTTATTTGTTTGTTGGAATAAGAGAAAAAGAAAAATATGTATATCTTTATTACCATATTTATTGTATTAGCCCAAGGTCACAGTGTTGTGAACCTGGCTCTGATACCACTTGTAACAACCCTTACCAAAAAAAAATAATTTAAATTCCATTTACCTCATCGCTTGTATGCTGTCGTTTCTGCCTGTTCATAAATATTTACACAAGGTATAATTATGCATAGAATATAACACGTCAGACTTTATTTGCAATTCATTATTACTATAGTTTTCCGGGTGATCACTATGCGTTTTCGATACGGTATACGTTTATTCCAACACACATGTGATTTGTTTTGATATATATTGTATTATTCACACATTGATTGTTGTACCACGCCAGGTATTGTTGACGCCGACATTTCCATTATATGCTTGTATATTTGATTTCACCGATCTTTTCTGAGGCCTAGGTACATATCTTAGTTACACCTGGCGCACAGGTGATTCACCTCGGCCAGGGTCCAGATCGAAGCAATAACTCCGACACCATCCCAATGTATTAGCCTTTATTGCATGGCTCCGACGCGCTATAAATTGGCGGGCAGACCCCGATCATCCAACGGTGGAGATCGAGGGTCATGCTGTGGCCGTCGATCATGCTCCAGGTGGCGTACCCCGATACAGAGGATATTATGTTTGTTCTTAGGGCTTTGTTTCATTCTTCATTCGTTTTTCCTCTGCTGCATATCGCTACTGGTAACGTCGAGCTCGGAATTTCACCATACATGGCATTGTTTCCGGCCAATTTCCTTGGCTCCAGCGCGCAGGTAAACTTATAACCTCTCGCCAGACTGTAATGATGCTATTTCCTTCTCACTGATTGTTATATGGACTCATTTCAAATTGTTTTACAGGCGGAGGGTTTGGTGTAGGATTCGCACGACCTGGCTTAGCCTGCTATTCAACTATGGCGATAAGCATTTGAAAACGGGTATACATTTAACCCTTAGAGTTGCTTACAGTCCTTTCAATCCCTGCATCTCTAAGGCGTCATTTTCTTGTTATCATTAGGCGGTCTCCCTCCTGCTGTTAAGGAGTTTTCCAACCCATTTGGTGTTTATTATGCAGGCGGATGTCTTTGTGCTTGTATGAATGGTTTGCCTCTAAAGGCCGCTCGACTGTTGTCGGCAGTCCCGTGTTTCATATTGAAATGGGTTTGACTCTGTAACATGTATGAATATTACCGAGACTCGAACCCTGGTTCCGGGTTCCTGTTATCATAGTTTATTCTGCTCCTTATTAAATTATTGCAGTTTTAATGGGCGAAGAATATTTTCTGTAAGTGGAATCGGCCGTGGCCGTTTAACTGAAATTTTTGAACAGTAATAATATCTATGTTTTACTATTGCACAACTTATGTGTCTCCTTATTTATAATTTTGGTATTGTTTCAATTCATCCACGGTATTGTTACTTCTCGCTTTAATGGTTTAAGCAATGCCTTCGACCTCCTGTCCCCAGGCATTGCTCCCTACCATACATTCATTCATGAAGTTATCGGTCACTCGCCGCTGCGGGGTCATACCCTCTTGGCTTGTGATGCCGAATATTGGGCTGACTTTGTTCTTACGGGTCGCCTCTTTGCGAGGCCTCTTACCCGATGCGAACAAGAAGTTCTGCCCTCAACACAATCTTAACATTGATGTCGATTTTCTTTTGTTAATACAGTTTTTATTTCGGAATAACTAATTTTGCTGCATAAGTTTATTCCGACTGATAAGAATCATTTTTCCCCAACCGGGTACTGTGGTTTTGTATTTATTTTCTACAGGTATTGCGAATGCATTAGATGTTAACTATTTATATGAAAGGTATTTCGGTAAATTGCATTGATCACTCTTCTTGTGAACGTATATATAGATAATGCCACAAGGGTTTTTCGAATATTTCGAATGAATCATCTTTCTTGAAAATATGAATATAATATTGCTGAAGTTACACTAGTTCTTGGTTGATACACAGCGGATTCATAATGTAACTGTCTCTGTTTTACTGAGATTGGAAATTATTTGTTTTGCATCGTAAATACTTAAGCTAGTTTTGCATTGTAAATACTTAAGCTAGCCAGAACCAGTAAGAATATATTATCCATAATATTGGTACTGTAAACGCATTTGCTTTTCAATCTTTTAAGCGAAATAAAAAGTCAAGTTTTGTTCTTTCTGACTGTTCCATACCTGAATAAAAATATACGCTTTAACGATAAGCTTGCTTTCCTCCCAACCTTAGGAAGTCCTCCACGACTTTCCACCCCCAAGCTCGTCTGCAAGAATCTTTTTCATCTGCAGCTCTCTGTTGTCAACAGAGCACCGCTATCTGGTCCCCACCAGACTTAGCGGTTCTGGAGAGTTTTCCCCTCTTCCGAGAGCTATCTGGTCCTTACCAGGAGTAGCTGCTGTTGTTTTCACAACAATCTTTCTTCTTTTTTCCCTCTTGCCATCTGATCTCTACCAGACATAGCAATTTCTTTCATAGGGCTCAACTGTCCTCAGAGGTAGTTAGGGTTTCCCCTTTTTTCCTGGACAGATGTCAATTCTTATTCATACAGTTTAACTGTAAACATACATATATCTTTTCTTTTCAAAGAAAATATCCTTGTAAATCTCTTCTCATACAATTATATTCATGCTAGACACTTCTCTTGCAACTTAAATAACTTACCAAGTAATCCAACTAACATGATTAGTCAATTCAACCATATGAGTTATTGACACTCAGTTTTACCATCAAATCATACTGTTTCAACTATTGTAATTTATTTGCAATTTATCTAAGTTTACCAGGGGCGTTAAAACATTAAAAACCTAGAAATCCTGAGTGATTGACTCGGATAGATGAGTCTATTTACTTTCCTTCTAACTATTTTCAAAATTAATTTTATATATATATATAATATATATATAATATATATATATATATATATATATATATATATATAATATATATATATATATAATATATTACATAAATTTAAAATAGATTTAAATTTCAAATTATCATGGTTTTTAAGTTTTATTAATCTCATATAATATTTTAGATTATTATATATATATAGATAACACACTAGACTACGAGCCTTTTAACTTTTAACATTAACTCTTACCCAATCATTGTCATTGTCACGCACAGAGAACTGAAAAACGCAGGTCAAAAAACTACGTCAATATCATAAATTATAAAATAGTAATAGTGACTTAAAAGAAAGATGGATAATTAAAAGATTGGTTAATGAATCACACAATCACGGTTTTTCACTCCCATAGAATTGAAAAACCCAGGTAAAAAAAACTACAGCAATATCATACACTAAACTATAAAATAGTGATAGTGGTTTAAAAGATGGGTAATTAAAAGAATGGTTTAATGAATAATAATTAAAAGATTGGTTAAAGTTTGAACACAACGGTCCAAAAAAGTAAGCGTAAAACGCCCTGATGAATGAAACTCACGCTACTGGCGCCCTGATGAATGAAGGATGAGAATGAAGCATAAAGCTCACGATACTGGCGCTCTGATGAATGAAGGGGATTGGTGATTGTGATGAATGAAGAATGAGAGGAGGAAATTCACGAAAGAACGAAAATAGCGGCAGGGAGATGGAATGGATTATTTATGGAGAGGGTAATTTTTTGTTCCTTTTAATTTGTTTTTGTATCTCTGATTTATTCATTTTGTTAACCAGGGAAAGGCAGTAGGAGTTTGAGTAAATTTATGTAACTTCCTCACAAATTGTTTTCTCTGTTGAATCTACAGGTTAATCATGGTGTTCTTTCTCTCTCAAGCACTGTGATGTAAAGTTGTCCGTCTGTGATGTAAAGTTATATGTCTGTCTGTCTTGTAGAGCGCTCCATAAATGTTCTGTGTAGTGTTGTATGCATCAATGTCGTGTGTAGTGTTGTGGTATGCTTGTAATGTGGGTTGTGTCCTGTGTAGCGTGTCCATGTTTGTTTCGTATGTCTGTTAATTGAGAGAGAAAGTTCAAGCTGAGATGGGAGAATATGCAGCCGTGGTTGAAGGGCAAATTTGATCAACGAATAATGCATTCATTCAGAGTGAGTTGGTATTCATGTAAATATTTTCTTGAATTATTTGTGAACTCATTCTCGACTCTTTTTTCTGTTTCTTTTTCTGATGAGTTGAAATTTTATATACAGGAGTTGGAGCAGGTTTCTAGTGATTTTGCAGTAGAGAACAAGGAGTTTTAGGCAGTTTGCAGAGTTTCAATGGAAAATGAAAGATTCCTAAGAAGCACGGTTAGTATGCTTTGTGAATGGCCTTGACCTTGTTCTCCTCTGTTTCTTGGTGCACTTTACGAATATGTACACAATAGTTATGCCAATTGAGTCATTTTTAGTCCTCTATCTGTTACTCTGTGTGAATGGCCTTGACCTTGTTCTCCTCTGTTTATTGGTGCACTTTACGAATATGTACAAAATAGTTATGCCAATTGAGTCATTTTTAGTCCTGTGTGTGTCGCTCTGTGTTCACGTAAGTGTTGAGGATGCTCACATTTGAGGTATTAGGTGGTTTTCCCTGTAATCTTTTTGGCTATTGACAACATTGGTCTCTCCAAAGCCCCCGTTGAGATCCTCCTTTTATCATTTCATGCCTGCCCTGCCCAGCCCAGCCAATTGTTATGAGAGTTGTAAAACCCTATGAAGCTGAAGTTGCTTGAAGAGTACTAGCACCAGTACTCATAGAACCACTAATTTACGTAGCAGCACAACCACTAACTAGCATATTATAGGTGGGTAGATTAAGCAGTAGATTGAGAAGCTGGTTCAGTTAGTTGAGAGAGGCACCTCCAGTCCGGTGATACTATTTCAGTTCATCCCACGGAGTGCATCCCTGCACTCCCTGCCATATGGAATTTCAGTTCGTATTTTCTAGCTTCTTCCTTGAAGCGAGAACTGTTTGAATATAATACCCTGAACTTTCACCATTGGTGTATATTATGTTCATCTAGCTCAAAGTATCACCTGGTACAACACCTGTTCTATGTCATCGATACTCATCACCTGTTCATCGATGTATTTCGAAGTCCTCATCGATGTGTTGAAAGCCGACATAACTGGTTAGTGGTCAATGAATGTTTTGATTTGTTAAGAAAGCAAGCACCATAAAATTACTTTACCTTTTATGGCGTTTTCTCCACATCCGTGCCCCCCCTGATTGAGCCAGCCGGAGGAGGTTCCTCTTTTTAAAATCCAATCCACGCTACAGTGATTGAATTAAACAATAATAACAATACTCCCCAATTCAATTGATTCGAAATCAACCCGCAATTGCTTTCAGCATCCGGAAACATGTGTGAATAATTCCTGAATAGGGTAAGGTTAGGCTTTTCAGTGAGCGTGCGTATTCTAAACACAGCGTACAATTTAGAATGTGGTTGTTGGCCCGGGACCACAACTACCAGATACTTCTTATGCCTCTGGTAGGAATTAACAGATCATGTGCCTCTTATGCATCTGAATCATAGCGTTAACAAAATCTCTAAACATTTTGGAATAACTGCAAGAACTTCTGTCTTAATTTCCTGTGCTTAGCCCTACTAAATTACCGCCCATTACCATAATACAAGTTACGTTGCAATCTGCATCTCAACTCTTAACGCTGATAGTTGATAGATTTAGTTGGAATGGTAAGCTTCCAGAATCAGTAGTATTTATTAACCCTTCTCGGATTTCCAACAGAGGCTGGCGCTGCCTCAAAAACTTCTTTGCAAAACTTAAAAAAAATGTGTACCGTTGTGTTGTGTTGTGTTGTAAGTTTCAAGTCACATCTGCTCCTAACTAGGTTGCTTACACCGTTATCACTTACAACTCCATGGCCAGCGAATAAGTCAGTTGTACTAATTTATTACTTTAATTAAACCTGATAGGCCAGTCTATGTTCTAGAATTTTAATTTTTTATTTACCAGATTAAAGTAATTCGACGATGGGGATTTCACCTTCAGTTAACATGTTGGTAAGAATATTCTCAGTAATAGTTGTAAATAGAAAATTAGATTGATTTTAAAAATAATTAATATGATGAACACGTGGGTTAGGTCAGAGACACAGGTGTCACATCCGAGGAGCCTCCAGAAACCTGACACTTAGGTCTGCTCTTATGTTATAGCTGCTTGCTATCACTTCTTGATATTTCATTAATGCAGGTCAATTAAGCCACGTAAAGAACATGGCCCCGGCCGCCCCCAATACAGTACCAATTAGCCACATAGGAACCTAACCTCGAATACCCAAATTTCGCTAACGCCGAGGGTAGAGGGATCATATGCATCATGCATTACAGTACCTGCAATCACATTATTGATCGAGGAGTTTGCCATCGATGCAGGTACCAATAACGGCTGTAATAATTGTAATAGGTACCAACAAAATTCGTATTAAACCGAATTCTGCTTCAATATATCCAATGAGAGAAAGTGTACAACTTTCGTCCTCTACACAGGCCTCTTTCTACTCATCCTTCTACTTTCACGCCACATCAGGTCTCTTTGTCTTCCTTCACTTTCCTGCCTCTTTGAGAATATGCTATATGTTTATAATTATCACCTGTTCATCGATACTCATCACCTGTTAATGGATGAGAGAAGTCCTCTTCGATGTGTTTCCAATTCTAGCCACTGTTGAAAGCCCACCCATGTACGTCCACATAACTGGTTAGTTGTCAGGAGGAGGCCATAACTGGTTATGAGATGAAAAGGCACTTGAAAACCATAAATTATATTCTCGAATCTGAGAAAGTGCAATTGAAAATAAAAATTACTCATGTTGTTAATTCGTTAATAATAATTTCATATTTTGAATGATTAAATATACTCCTATTCCTTACCCATTGAATGTGATTTAGTACTTATCGGTGGTCTGCTACAAAGGATGGATTTCTAACAGGACCACTCCAAAACTATATAATACATATATCGCTCCTCTGTCAACTTTTGAGTGCGAAAATACCTGTGAAAACATTCCCAACAAAAAATGAAATTGCATTATAGTTTGACCTACGTCTATCACATTTCATGTGGATGTTCAGCATGAAGAATAGAATATTTAACCCGCATGGTAAGTCATTACTCTGGATAGAGGTAACCCTCCATTCCTTTGACCGCATCCTCATCAATTTCCATTTCCATTTCCATCCTTGATGAGTCGCTTCCTCATCAAAGTTTCCAAGTAGATGTACTGTTTCGAAGTTAGAGTGTTAGTAGTTTTTTGCATGCGCAGTCCCAAAACAACATGGTAGTATTAATTTAATTAGGACAGATCATATCAAATAGTGGGCAATCGGAATGTCATTTCATGATGATGAGATAAAACAATCATGCGACCTAACAATGATCTTCGCCAATTTTATTTCAGACTTTATAGCATTTTAAATGCGGCTTAATATAGCTGCTCGATACCTCGATATAACAGACCGCCATGCTACTGCCATTGAAAAAGAAACTGAGATCAATATGCTCTGGGTATCGAGGGGCCATGTTAAAATGCATTTTCTGTTTTAACCAGTTTCACGGATAATCAAATATTCCTTTTTCCTGCTATTATTAATTACGTAGTTTTATTAATTATATGGCAAGGTGTTTCCCTTTCAACATTTATTTTTCTCTTTGAACGTTTATTTTTTAGTGTTGAAGTTTCCGGTGTTACATTTATTTATCTTTAGGAAGGGAAATATATTTACCAATCTGTGTTGTTCATTTAAAATTTTCAAAATAAACATCATATATTTTATTATGGTTAGTTATTCATTTTATTTTTTTATTATATTTTAATTTAAAAAATATATAGCATTTAATTGTTGACAATGTTATTTACTAATAGAATTTTATTAATAAAGGCATATTATTGTTGTATTGAAGTTAAAAGTTATTAAATATCTTTTTCTTACTTATTTTCAATATGCAATGATTAGATTTAATTCTTATTATATATCATTTATATAATAATATTGTGTTCATGTGTCTTTCTTAATATTTGTTTTTGTTTGTTTGTTTGTTTTAGTGTTTTATTATATATATATATTATGAATTTTGGATGGTGCATTTAATTATGTTACAAGTTGTTAGGATGAGTTTGTATACTAACAATATAATTTCAATGTTGTATGTTGCAGAAAAATTATCAATACCAAAGTTGCTCCTATGGAGTTCGAAGACATTATCTATTTTTATGTTTTGTAACGTTGTAAAAAAAAACATTTTTTTTTGTTTAGATGGGCCCATCAAAGAATGTACATGAACACAAACTATCCTTAATAAAAAGAGTAGGCTTTTTTTTGTTGGAGGGGAATTCAACCCCTCCAAAAGGCTCTTAGGAAGGTTAAATGGTAACCCTCCTTTGAGTCGTGTTCTTTGTGCTCATGGTTTTCATGATCTTTAGTTTATACTAACTCCAATATCCACAAACACAAATATATCATTTTATTATAATAATAATTTATAAACATGTTTTAAACATCTTCCCAACATACACATAGATGAAAAAATCGCTTTTATACACATATTTAATATTTTTTCAATGTTTTAAACATCTTCCCCATATATACATAAAAATGGCAAAACGACTCTTATTCACATAAATCATTTAACATTTTTACAGTGTTTTAAACATATTCCCAAGGTGCAAACAAATGACAAAATCATTCTTATTCACATAAATTATATAACAATTTTAACCTAAATTTATTGTACTTTTTAATTCTATTTTTTTTTAAAATTTTGATTTTATTTTATTTTTTTCATTATATATTTTTTTATTAAAATATTTTTTTAGATATTATATTATATTTTTTAAATATAATTTTATTTTATATTGATATTTTTATAAATTTAAATTAAATATTAATATATTATTTAGAGTGTTTGTGTTTGTAAATATTTAAATATTTTTATTATTTATTTGTATAAATTTACTATATCTAAATATTTGTGTATTGGTTTTATTATTTATATATAATAAATATATTCTTGAATGCTTATTTATACATAAATATATATATTTGGGTTATAATGTATGCTTTAGATTCTTTACTTTGTATGTATATGAATGTATTATTTTCAGAAATGAAATAGTGCTTTTATTAGTTGCATTTGAATAGTTAGAATTTATTTGCTAAGCATTTTATTTTTGTGTGTATCAATGAATAGGATATCTACTTCTATATGATGTGTGTGAATGTATTATTGAAAGAGTTTGCATTACTTGTATGTACTTCTTTGGATGATTCTTCTATGTTTGTGAATGTCTCATTTTTCATGCTTTTGAGTATTCTCTCATTGTTTATTTGTATGTATATGTATCTATTGATTGAGTATGCCTCGACTGTTAGAGTGGTGGCTTCATTGTTTGTGTGTATATAGATGCATTTTTTTAATAGTTGTTTGTATTATCTTAAGTGTTTTTTCAGTATTCCTTCATTATTTTCTTGAGTGTGTATTTTTTGAGTATTCTTGTGTATGGATATTGTTTACTTATATATTTATGAATGCATTCTCTGTTATACTTGTGTGTATATTATTTACTTATATTCTTTATATATATATGAATCTATTCTTTGTTGCATTTGTATGTGTCTTGTTTACTTGTATTCTTTATATGTGTATGAATATATTATTTATGTGTATGAATATGTCCTTTATGTGTGTATGAATATATTCTTTGCTACATTTGTATGTCTCTTGTTTAATTATATTCTTTCTATGTGTATGGATGTATTCTTTGTGTGTATGAATCTATTCTTTGCTACATTTGTATGGGCCTTGTTTAATTGTATTCTTTGTATGTGTATGGATGTATTATTTGTGTGTATGAATCTATTCTTTGCTACACTTGTATGTGTCTTGCATAATTGTATTCTTTGTATGTGTATGGATGTATTCTTTATGTGTGTGAATCTATTCTTTGTTACACATGTATTCTTTGTGTGTATGAATCTATTCTTTGATACATTTGTATGGGTCTTGTTTAATTGTATTCTTTGTATGTGTATGGATGTATTCTTTGTGTGTATGAATCTATTCTTTGCAACATTTGTGTGTGTCTTGCATAATTGTATTTTTTGTATGTGTATGGATGTATTCTTTGTGTGTATGAATCTATTCTTTGCTACACTTGTATGTGTCTTGCATCATTGTATTCTTTGTATGTGTATGGATATATTCTTCATGTGTATGAATCTATTCTTTGCTACACTTGTATTCTTTGTGTGTATGAATCTATTCTTTGATACATTTGTATGGGTCTTGTTTAATTGTATTCTTTGTATGTGTTTGGATGTATTCTTTGAATGTATGAATCTATTATTTGCTACACTTGTATTCTTTGTGTGTATGACTATATTATTTGCTACATTTGTATGGGTTTTGTTTAATTGTATTCTTTGTATGTGTATGATGTATTCTTTGTGTGTATGAATATGTTCTTTGCTACACTGGTATGTGTCTTTCATAATTGTATTCATAATGCGGGTATGAATCTTTTGTTATATTTGTATATATATTATTTACATATAAATTACAAGTGTAGTTTCTTTTTGTGTGAATTATATTTTTTAAAATCTTTTATATGATATATATACATCTTATTTCATAATAATATATTTTGAAATATTAACTAGTAAATAAATTAGTTTAAATATTTTTCAAAATGTTGTTGTTGTTGTTGTTGTTGGTTTTAATTTTTTATTTTATTTTCCTTTTTAACCAAATTTTTATCATTATATTTTTTTTTCATTTTTGATTTCTTTCCTTTTAAAAGTATTAAAGATTTGTAATATTTATTTATCATTTTAAAATGAAAAATAATATACATATTACAATAACATTAAAAAGTACATAATATTAACCTTTCAAGTACAACTCAACTAATGATTATTAGGTTTAAATCCCCTTTATAAAAAAAAAAAACTAGCATCAATTTGTAATAACACATATCAATTAATTATTTCATATTAAAATCAATACAATAAATAGATTTATATTTTATTTAAAAATTCACTAATTTTATAAATAAATCATAATACTAAAATTTAATAATATGTGGAAAAAATGTTAATTCTATTTGTTAATGATAATCATTGTTTTAAAAGTAATAAAGAAAATAAATACTTTTCAATTGTCATAACTTACTAATTAACTTATAAAATAAATGTAATTGTCAACATCATAATATCTATACTCAAATCTCCATCACATGCATAATTTAATGTTAATTCTAAAATTCATAATAAGCATGATAAATGTGATGTGTGTGAACATGTCACCTTGTGAATCAATATGTTTAATGTTTGTGGGTATGTGTATGTTTGTGTGCACCCTTTGTTTGTTTCGTGCATGTATGCATGTGAGTGATTGTGCCTCATTGGAAATGGATTGTGTGGGTGCGCGTCAGTGGTTAGTCTCATTCCAATGATGGACCGTTTTTGGGGTCATATAAGCTCTCACCTTCACGTGGTTGACCCTGTTAGTAGAGATTTTACATCTCCAAACCAAAAGGAGCTTTCTATAAAGTGTTTTTTAATTTATTCATGTATGCATGTGAGTGATTGTGCCTCATTGGAAATGGATTGTGTGGGTGCGCGTCAGTGGTTAGTCTCATTCCAATGATGGACCGTTTTTGGGGTCATATAAGCTCTTACCTTCACGTGGTTGACCCTGTTAGTAGAGATTTACATCTCCAAACCAAGAGGAGCTTTCTATAAAGTGTTTTTTAATTTATTTAAAACATAACATTAACTTCAAAACATTAAAATAATAT
>APFE031444535.1:25532-117119 GCA_000404065.3 Pinus taeda
CTAAAAAAAAAAATAAAAAATGTTTTTTTTACAACGTTACAAAACATAAAAATAGATAATATCTTCCACCCCACAAGAGCAACTTTGGTATTGATAACTTTTCTGCAACATACAACATTGAAATTATATTGTTAATATACAAACCCATCCTAACAACTCCTAACATAATTAAATACACAATTAAAAAAAATCATTATATATATATAAACAAATATAAGAAAAAACATGAACACAATATTATTATATAAAGTGATACAAATATAATATAATAAGAATTAAATCTAATCATTACATATTGAAAATAAGTAAGAAAAAGATATTTAATAACTTTTAACTTTAATACAACGATAATATGTCTTTATTAATAAAATTATATTGAGTAAATAAAATGTCGACAATTAAATATTATTATATTTTAATTTAAATACAATAAAAAATAAAAAACAAATAACTAACCATAATAAAATATGTGATGTTTATTTTCGAAATTCTAAATCGACAACACAGATTATTTCTCTGGCTAAAAATAAATAAATGTTACACTGGAAACTTCAATACTAAAAAATAAAAGTTCAAAAACAGAAAAATAAATGTTGAAAGAGAAAACACCTTGCCATATAATTAATAAAACTATGTAATTAATAACATTAGCAGGAAATGGAATATTTGATTATGTAAAGAGTTGCCATGTGAAACCCATTAAAACAGAGATCATTGTTAAGTCGCATGATTGTTTATCTCATCATCATGACATGACATACCGATTGCCCACTATTGCATATGATCTGTCCTAGTTGTTTTGGGTCCGTTTTGGGTCCTAGTTGTTTTGGGACTGCGCATGCAAAAAACTGAAGGGTTCGTCTCATAACCAATTATGACCTCCTCATGACTACGAACACATCTAACTTCGAAACAGTACATCTACTTGGAAACTTTGATGGGGAAGCGACTCATCAAGGATGGAGATGGAAATTGATGAGATGGAAATTGATGAGGAAGCGACTCATGTTACCACTACGGTCAAAAGAACGGAAGGTTACCTCTATCCAGAATAATGACTTCCATGCAGGTTAAATATTCTATCCTTCATGCTGAACATCCACATGAAATATGATAGGCGTAGGTCAAACTATAATGCAATTTCATTTTTTGTTCGGAATGTTTTCACAGGTATTTTCGCACTCAAAAGTTGACAGAGAGGAGCGATATATGTATTATATAGTTTTGGAGTGGTCCTGTTAGAAATCCATCCTTCGTAGCAGACCACCGATAAGTACTAAATCCCATTCAATGGGTAAGGAATAGGATTATATTTAATCATTCAAAATATGAAATTTTTATTAACGAAATTTTTATTTTCAAGTGCACTTTCTCAGATTCGAGAACATAATTTATAGTTCTCAAGTGCACTTTCTCAGATTCGAGAATATAATTTATGGGTTTCAAGAGCCTTTTCATCTCATAACCAGTTATGGCTTCCTCCTGACTACTAACCAGTTATGTGGACGTACATGGGCGAGCTTTCAATAGTTGCTAGAATTGGAAACAAATCGAAGAGGACTTCTCTCATCCATTAACAGGTGATGAGTATCGATGAACAGGTGATATGATATGATGAAAGTGAAGGATGACAAAGAGGCCTGATGTGGCGTGAAAGTAGAGGGATGAGTAGAAAGAGGCCTGTGTAGAGGACGAAAGTTGTACACCTTCTCTCTATATTGAAGCAAAATTTGGCTTAATACGAAAAACACATACACAGATGAAGTCCTCAACTATTACAATCGTTGTTGGTACCTGAATCCATGGCAAACTCTTCGATCAATAATGTGATTGCAGGTACTGTAATGTATGATGCATATGATCTCTCTACCCTCGGCGTCAGCGAAATTTGGTATTCGAGGTTATGTTCCTATGTGGCTAATTGGCACTGTATTGGGGACTGGCTGGGCCATGCTCTTTATGTGGCTTAATTGGACCTGCATTAATGAAATATCAAGAAGTGATAGCAAGCAGCTATAACATAAGAGCAGAGCTAAGTGTCAGGTTTCGGAGGCTCCTCGGATGTGACACCTGTGTCTCTGATCTAACCCACGTGTTCGTCATTTTAATTATTTTTAAAATCTCTAATTTTCTATCTACAACTATTACTGAGCATATTCTTATTCTTACCAACATGTTCGCTGAAGGTGAAATCCCCATCGTCGAATTACTGGTAAATAAAAAATTAAAATTCGGGAACATAGACCGGCCTATCAGGTTTAATTAAAGTAATAAATTAGTACAACTGACAGACAAGATCCCCGTATTCGCTGGCCATGGAGACTGGAAACTTACAACACAACACAACGGTACACGTTATTTTTAAGTTTAGGTATGCTTGCAATGAAAAGTGTTGCGACGGGAGGAAGCTTTTGAGGCAGCGCCAGTCTCTGTTGGAAATCCGAGAACGGTAAATAAATACTACTGATTCTGGCAGTTTACCATTCCAACTAAATCTATCAACTATCAGCGTTAAGAGTTGAGATGCAGATTGCAACGTAACTTGTATTATGGTAATGGGCGGTAATGTAGTAGGGCTAAGCAGAGGAAATTACGACAGAAATTCTTGCACTTATTCCAAAATGCTTAGAGATTTTGTTAACGCTATGATTCAGATGCATAATAGGCACATGATCTGGTAATTCCCACCCAGATGCATAAGAAGTATGTGTTAGTTATGGTCGCAGGCCAACAACAACGTTCTAAATCGTATGCTCTGTTTAGAATACGCAAGCTCACTGAAAAGCCTAACCTTAACCTATTCAGGAATTATTCACACGATGTTTCTGGATGCTGAAAGCAATTGCGGGTTGATTTCGAATCAATTGAATTGGGGATTATTGTTATTATTGTTTAATTCAATCACTGTAGCGTGGATTGGATTTTAAAAAGAGGAACCTCCTCCGGCTGGCTCAATCATGAACTATAATAATGCGACAGGCACGCACGCTCTTTGACCCTAAATAAAAATAATAAGCTTAGGGGGGGGGCAAGGATGTGGAGAAAATGCCATAAAAAGTAAAGTAATTTCACCGTGCTTACTTTCTTAACAAATCAAAACATTCATTGACCACTAACCAGTTATGTCGGCTTTCTAACACATCGATGAGGACTTCAAAATACATCGATGAACAGGTGATGAGTATCGATGACACAGAACAGGTGTTGTACCAGGTGATACTTTCAGCTAGATGAACATAATATACACCAATGGTGAAAGTTCAGGGTATTAAATTCAAACAGTTCTCGCTTCAAGGAAGAACACGGAAAATACGAACTAAAATTCCATATAGCAGGGATGCGTGGGTAGATTTTAGCAATGGAAAAATCTTCACAAACAGAAATGACCACAGATCATGCTAGATTTGCAGAGATTTTAGCGGTCTTCTCCTCAATTATATCACCAAAAGCACCAAGGCAGAGATGACAGTGGGAGAAATCATAATAGAAATAGTATCACCGAACTGCAGGTGCCTCTCTCAACTAACTAAACCACCTTCTCAATCTCCTGGTTGTGATGCTACGTAAATTAGTGGTTCTATGAGTATTGGTGCTAGTAATCTTCAAGCAACTTCGACTTCATAGGGTTATACAACTCTTATGGATATGGGACAATTGGCTGGGCAGGGCAGGCATGAAATGATAAAAGCAGGAGCTCAATGGGGGCTTTGGAGAGACCAATGCTGTCAATAGCCAAAAATATTAATGGCGACATGACTTGTTACATGGAAAACTACCTAATACCTCAACACTTATGTGAACATAGACCAATACAGAGAGGAATAAAAATGACTCAATTGGCATAACTATTCTGTAGATATTAGTAAAGTGCACCAAGAAATAGAGGAGAACAAGGTCAAGGCCATTCACAAAGCATACTAACCGTGCTCCTCAGGAATCTTTTATTTTCCATTGAAACTCTGCAAACTGCCGGAAACTCCTTATTCCCTGCCGCAAAATCACTGGAAACGCTGCTCCAACACCTGTAAATATAATTTCAACTCATAAGAAAAAGAAACAGAGAAAAAAGGGTCGGGAATGAGTTTCAAAATAATTCAAGAAAATATTTACATGAGTACCAACTCACTCTGAATGAATGCATTATTTGTTTATGAAATTGGCCATTCAACCACGGCTGCATATTCTCCCTTCCGAGCTTGAACTTTCTCTCTCAATTAACAGAGACACAAAACAAATATGAACACACTACACAAGACACAACCACAACACTACACACGACATTACACACGACATTGATGCATACAACACTACACAGAACATTTATGGAGCGCTCCACAAGACAGACAGACAGCTTTACATCACAGTGCTTGAGAGAGAAAGAACACCACGATTAACCTGTAAATTCAACAGAGAAAACAATTTGTGAGGAGGTTACATAAATTTACTCAAATGTCGACTACCTTTCCCTGGTTAACGAGTTGAATACAAAAACAAATTAAAGGGAACAAAAAATTACCCTTTCCATAAGTAATCCATTCCATCTCCCTGCTACTATTTTCGTTCTTTCGTGAATTTCCTCCTCTCATTCTTCATTCATCACAATAATCACCGATCCCTCTCATCCTTCATTCATCAGACCGCCGCCAGTATCGTGAGTTTTATGCTTCCCTCTCATCTTCATTCATAAGGGCGCCAATAGCGTGAGTTTCATTCATCAGGGCGTTTTATGCTTGATTTTCTGGACCGTTGTGTTCCAATGTAGCTTTAACCAATCTTTTAATTACTATTCATTAAACCATTCTTTTAATTACCCATCTTTTTCTCACTATTACTATTTTTAGTTTATGATATTGCTGTAGTTTTTTTTACCTGCGTTTTTCAATTCTATGGGAGTGCAAAACAGTGATTGTGTGATTCATTAACCAATCTTTTAATTATCCATCTTTCTTTTAAGTCACTATTACTATTTTATAATGTATGATATTGCTGTAGTTTTTTTGACCTGCGTTTTTCAGTTCTGTGTGCATGACCATGATTGGGTAAGAGTTAATGTTTATAATATATATATAATATATATATAATATATATAATATATTATATATATAATATAATTTAAATCATAATTTCGAAAATTTAAATCTATTTAAATTATGTTATTTTTAAATTAATTTATATATATATCAAAAATTAATTTTGAAAATTGAAAATTTAAATTTATTATATATATATTATATATATATATATATAATATATATATATTATATAAAATAAATTAATTTGAAAATAGTTAGATTGAATCTGAGTCAATCATTTAGGATTTCCATGCTTTTAATGTTTTATAAAAGTGATTTTGTTTAATTGTTTCTAAGAGCTAAATTTACTTCCCTTTCATCTTGCTTTAACTTATATATTGGTCCAAAAGGCTTAAAAAAATGTTGTAAGTATAAAGAGCAATAGCTATAAATATTAAATTTAATATTTGTTCAATATTTAATTCCATAACATGATTAGAGCCATGTTGCATTTGAATAAAAAATTTCTTCCGAAGTGCAAGTCTTCATATAATTAGTGATATTCATCCAAGAAAAAAAATTCCGTGGAACTTGCATTATGTGTTTTTCAATTTTATCATTTTAATTATGTCTCTCTTCTTTTATATTTGAAAGCACTAGCCCATAACCAACAATTAAGTAAAAAATTAGAAAGACCTATTTGTTGTTCTATTTACGATACATACTCATATATATTTATATTTATGATAAGTATTCTATTTGTTTTACATTATAGAAAGACCTATTATAGAAAGTAAAAGTTAATATTTTACTTTCAACAATGTTGAACTTTATTTGGCTAGATGACTTTGTATTTATTGATGTTTTCTATCTTGGTATATTTTCCTGTCATTATTATCGTTTTCATTCTTTATCATCATTATAATCATTATTTATGTATGTGGCAACATCCATGGTTAATTTTCTTATTCCTCCCATTTTTTAATTTTAACGGAGGTATTTGCCTATGCACAACTATTCAATATTATATATTTAAATAATGTTATTATCGAAGAGATTATATAATAAACAACCATTTCAAGCTTTGCCTATGCACAACTATTCAATATTATATATTTAAATAATGTTATTATCAAAGAAATTATATAATAAACAACCCTTTCAAGCTTTATTGTCATCGAAAATTTTATTGAGATTGGATATTTTATTCAATGTACCACCAAATTAATCCATTAGCATACAATTGAATTTATCTCAAGTGGCTAGAGGTATGATTATCATCATCCCACCCAGGTTCGATTCCCACAAGTAACATTGAGCTCATATAGAGTATATTTCTCTAGTGGTTTTTATCCTTGGCCTTAATAATCTTAAACTAGGGTTTTCCCTATGTATCATCTTTGAAATGAGGGAAATTATCCAAGGGTTTTCCCCTAGTGACAAAGTGGTCATACTAGTGTAATACTAGTGTAAGTGGTGGTCATACTAGTGTAAGTGTGGCAGAAGGTCATATATAGATAAATGTATGCAAGGGCTAATCCTTTGTACTACTATAGATTCAAACTTACACCACCCTTTTGCGCCACTATAGATTCAACATACACTACACATAGTACAATGCTAACATGATAATGTTTGCACTGGTTGCAAACTAATTACTGGTTACTTGATCAATTAATAGATATTTCCATATACTAAAACAAATTATGATTACTTATAGTTGTATTACATCATCAGAGTTTGTTAAATTGAGCATTGTGATGTCTAAAATACAATAAAATGGAAACATTGATAATGCGAGGAATGGACTTCAAAAACCAATAAAATGGAAACATTGATAATGTGAGGAATGGACTTCAAAAACCAAAGCACATCTCATATGTTTTTCTTTCCTCCCCTCCTTATGACATATATATTTATATTTCATATGAGGAACATACGTGTTTTGGTCCTCTAGGGACTAATCAAACTCAACAACATGGCTCAAATCCTTTACAATAAACCTCAACATGTGGTTTGCAAGAATTGAACATAGATTAGGAGGACATCAATTATTTCTCCCAACCAACTAAGATAAATCCAAATGAAAAAAAACACCTCTTAAGTTATGTGAATAAAATGCACAAGTTAAGTAAATTGTCTATTATAAAAACCAAAAAACAATTGAAACCATGCCAATTTTATACATGTAGATCCAAGACAACCTTCACCAACACCCTCAAAGTATGAAATGGTTACCTTGTAACAAAACATCAAATTCTAAGGCTAAAAGGAATGGGAAATGACATTATATACCTCATATTAAAGGAAATATATTAGTTAAGCTATGTAGTTAACCTTTTATGTTTACTTTTGTTTTAAAGATAGTAAAAATGTGTTCGAGTGAAATTGGAATGGTTTCCATTATGGAGAATGTTGATGCTTCTACTCTGCATAACTAATCATTATGGAATTCAAATATCCTACATAATGCATCATATTTCTTATTTTAATAATAATGTCCCTTTATGGGGGAGGCAGGAGAAAGAGGAGAATTATTCAACCCCAATGAAAAAATTGTGGCACAATTTGCATGGGGTCTGGGTTATGCAACTAATAACCAAGTGGAGTTTCTTACTTTATCGAAGGGTCTAGAAACTTATTTGGAAATAAATTTTAACATTATTATAGTATTCATTGATTAAATGTTTATAATTTTTTAGGTGTTAAAGGCTACGCTGGAGTCAAGATTTGATTTCCCTCTTATTCTCCAAAGGATTATATTACTTCTCTCTCAATTTGAGCATATGGATATTTTCCATGTTTGTAGACATTTGAATTCAGTGGAAGACACTTTGGAAAACAAAGGCTCTGTGTTGGGCCAAGGAAGGTTATATTTGGATCAAGGAAATTTCAAAATCATCTATATACCATAGCCATGACGAGAGGCCCAAGGCATATTCACTTTCATTCAAATTTTGATACCTATGGAAAATTTATGTTTCAAAGTGGGGATGGGACATCTTCCTCCTACTCTAAATGGTCTACAACTCTTGTTAAAATTCTAAGTGGTATTGGGATCTGGAGATTTATTATTTTCTGAGGTCAGTCTTCAAAATTTTCCTGTAGGTGTCCCATGCACCTTATTATGTGTCTCGACATATTTCCTCTCATCTGCAAAATGAAGCATACTAATTTAATTCTTATTTGGTGGGAGCGACTGGAATTCAATATGGCTATGGAGATTCTTTATTTGAGAAGTGGGTTGGAGTTAATTTCACCACCCTACACTTTCAATCATCAGTCTATTCATCATCCTCCAAAGGATTTTGGGTTGGATATGAAAATTTTCCTCAGTATGGCTCATAGCAGTGTTTCAGTCTCAATTTTATAGCAGATTATGTGGAACTCTGGAAATTTTTTTTGGAAGCCTTACCTTGCTGGTCTTGGGGTGTGGGTTAAGATTTTTGGTGCTTTCGCAAGTCAAGTTCAATGATCCTTTCCTTCAATGGGAGAACCTCATTCTCTTACAGAGAGCCTTGATATTGGTTCATTATTTCTTAAAGTCTTGGATTTGGTTGAGGTGTTTCAAGGGTTTCTAGGAAACAATAGGATTATATGGATGGGAGACAATTCTATTCTTCACAACTATTATTAGAAGTTATTTTCCTCTGACTTCTGAGTAGTCTGGAAAATTCTTTGAATGAATTCCATGAGGAAGTTATTGCACTCAACAATCAGGTTATAGCTCTAGAGAATTGTAGGTTGGTAGTGCTCAGCTTTCTCTTGGAGGTGTTTCTCCTAGTGTAGTTCCTAATAAGAAAAAGCCTCTTCGCTCATAGAGGAATGACAATCCTAGTGTTAGACATTGTTGATGGGAGAAATTAAGGACGAGTTTATTGGTTTTAGTTAAAAAAAGTTGTTGATATATGTTGTAATGTAAATAGCTTCTTATACTTGGGATCTTATGTATATTCATAAAAGAGATATATATTTATATTAGGGAAGAAATGTAACCCTAGAAGTGGCACTAATTTTGTATGATTTGGTGAATATTTACATTATTAGAGAATAGAAATATCTTCTAATGGTTCTAGCCCATAATATAGTATTATTAATGCAAAACCCTTGACCATTTCTTTAAAAAAAAAATTGCCTGAGGCTTTGTATTGATAGTGAATGGGTGTTCTGTTAAGAAACTCCATACAAAAAGGTGTCTGATTCTGCAACACCCTCTTCCCACATTTACACAATTTAACCATTCAGTTGGGGTAAACAAGTGATGATCGACTACTACAATCTCATTCAACTCCTCATGTACATTTAAGTGGAACTAACACAACACAACATATCTAACCTTTTGCACATGTCACAAAACCTACAGGAGCCAACCAACCCTTCCAAGTGATCAACCCTTAAGATAAATTGACACTTCACTTCCCTAGAGCCTTAGTTTCTTCCATGACATGGGCATGCGTGTGACTCGAGCCCTCCAAAGGCTCTCACAACTTGGGGACGCAAGAAACTATGGTCGTTGTTACCTAGTTCTGAACCTACAACCCCAGATTTGGTGCCACCTTTTGAGGCCCAGGACTCAGGGCATTGTCCAGAACTCCATGAAACCTTCAGGAATGAAAAGTAACATCGATACATTGATACAAATGCAAATATTTGAAAAAATACTTGATTGAACCCCTATTAGACATGACTTGATCTGTTTGGAGATTTATGCATGTATTGTCAAGAAAAATGGTGGTTTTCTATTGCAGTTTTGTTTGGAATGTTTCTGTAAAATGCCAATTTCAAGTGTTTATTGACATTACATTCTCAATAAAATTCAAGATAATTTTTTCATTTATATGCATTGAATCTAATTATTTACGATACATGTTGTATTTGTTTTACATTATAGAAAGGCCTATGCAGAAACAAATATCATAACCTATTTTCAATCACAATATGCTTCTCAAGACAAGGCTCAAGTTATGCCTTTGAATCAATTATCTCATTTTCATTTTATTAGAGCATCATTTGAAGTATATAGTTATGGCTTAAAATTGATCTCTATGGATAACATATAAACACATCTCTTCACTTTATTAGTGATCATGATTTGTACTCAAAACCCTCATAAAGCCTCCCCTAATGTATGTTAATGACACAATATTAACCTCAATAATGACCTTTTATATGCATAATATGCCCATAACTTACAGGAGGAATAATAAAAACATGAACAGAAAATATAAAAGAGAAGTGCATAACTGAATGAATGAATGGAATATAACAAAGAATGTTTAAGTAAAGTGTATATTAAGACAATAAATCCATGTAGAATGAGAATGATTTAGAACCAGCTCAGTAGAATTGGATGTATTACATTTCTTTCCAGCATGATGTATAACATAGTATTGCAATAAATGGAAACAGTTAAGTTGTTTTGGCTTTAGTGAATCATGATTTCTCATCTTCACAAGTTTCCTTTACTATTAATGCTAACAATTTTGAAATTGCACTATCTCATCTCATATATGTATTTATTAGGATGATACAATAAAATATGGGTGGGAGTGGGATCTTTTCTCATCCTATCCAATCTATAGATTTTCCTATAGATTCACAACTCATGTAATTTTCTAAAACACAAGACAAGAATATACTCTACTCTTTACAGTGGAATCCCATAAAGATCAATGAAAACAGTAATCGATAAGAGGAAGATAATCAATTACAGATAACACAATATGTATCAAGGTAAAGCCTCAACCCAAAACCCCTACTATATATATTAAATTAATGAGAAATCCAAGATGATAATACAATGCTTTTTCGTGCAAGAACAATCCCAACACTCAGTATGATCAATATCCTTGCTCGCAAGCAAGCTCAAGCCAATATCTATCCTTTTTTGTTGCTCTTCAAGCCCCTGATTCATTGCGCCCTTGGTCAAATAATTTGGATGAATACAATATGATATGCTCAACCTTGAGCTTAAATTTCACAAGTATTTCCTATCCTCTGCCTAATGACTTCCTTTGTTCAATACTTAGCCAAATTTCCAAGCCTCCAAGCTTCTTATTCTTTGCACAATTCCTGAGGGAATTAGCGTGTATTTAAAGGGAAATTCCTCATCCATAACTGCACAATCCAAAATTAGGTCCTTCTATGATTGTATGCATTATATTTACAACTCAATAAATCATACAACTAATAGTACATTGTCCCTGCACTCTAGTCTCAACTCGGCCTTTCTCTGAATTGACATGCATGAGTTTCCGATGAGGGAATCTTCAGTTAACTAGAGTGACACTTGTGGATTCAATGGTGCACCAACTGACTTTTAAATCTCTATTAGTTCCACAAACAATTTGGAACTACTTTAACTGAACATAACTTAGTAAACTGAGTTATCTAATTACAACTTCATAATTAAACTCATCCTAGACCCTTAAAAATTAGGGAGAACATATACTTGACTTCCAAAAGACTTCCAACTCGAAATTCCTAAGTTAACTAAATCAACTTAACTTGGTTAACTATTACAAGTTTCTATGAGAAAAGAATTTCAATTTTAATTCACAATTTAATTCAAGGACAAATTAAATTTAAATTTCTAGATTCTATTTTTAACATTTCTTGTTGCTATTTTCAACACAATCTTGGAACCTCTAGATACATAACAATGAGGGAAGTTTTACACTAGAACTACTTCCCTATCCATACACACTTTATGAATCTAAGTGTTAGAAAATGAGATCTCTATCCAACTTTCTAGTTATCTTGAGAGAAAAAAAAATGTTAATATGATAAAGAGAAATAGTAACAACAAATTGTGATTTAAACTAAATCTCCAAAATGAAAAGAAGTATGAAAGTATCCTCCATACATTTTCAAAAATTTCAAATAAATTTCCAACCATAAATTTTGGCTACAAAATAATACCAAGATGTTGTATAACATTGTTATCTATTCTTCAAACAAAAATTAATATTTTACTTTCAACAATGTTTAACATTATATGGCTATATTACTTTGTTTTTATTAATGTTTTTCATCTTGGTATATATTCTTCTAATTATTATTATTTTCATTCTTTACCATCATTATAATCATTATTTATGTATGTGGCAACATCCATGGTCAATTTTCTTATTCCTCCCAACTTTTACTTTTGAAGGAGGTATTTGCCTATGCACAGCTATTCAATATTATATATTTAAATAATGCTATTATCGAGGAGATTATATAATAAACAACCCTTTTAAGCTTTATTTCCATCAAATATTTTACTGACATTGGATATTTTATCCAATGTACCACCAAATTAATTTATTAACATAAAATTGGATTTATCTCAGGTGGCTAAAGGAATGATTATCATCCTCCCAACCTAGGTTCGATTCCCACAAGTGACATATTAAGCTTATATAGAGTATATTTATCTAGTGGCTTTCATCCTAATTATCAACTCGCCTCGTGGCCTTAATAATCTAGGGTTTTCCCTATGTATCATCTTTGAAATGAGGGAAATTATCCAAGGGTTTTCCCCAAGATTTGGAACATGGAAAAAATTCAATATCTCAAGGAAACGTTATGTGCCAATAAGTTTGGCCTTTAAAAAAAAAGTGATAATACTAGTGTAAGTGTGTTAGAAGGTCATAAATAACTAAATGTATGCAAGGACTAACCTTTTGTACTACTACAGTTTCAAACTTTCACCAGCCTTTTGCGCCACTATAGATTTAACATACACTACACATAATACAATGCTAACATGATAATGTTTGCAATGGTTGCAAACTAATTACTAGTTACTTGATCGATTAATACATATTTCCATATACTAAAACACATTTTGATTACTTATAGTTGTCTTACATCATCAAATTTTGTTAAATTGAGCATTGTGATGTCTAAAATATAATAAAATGGAAACATTGATAATGCGAGGAACGGACTTCAAAAACCAAAACAAACTCATATGTTTTTCTTTCCTCCCCTCCTTATGAGAAATATATTTATATTCCATATGAGGAACATGCTTGTTTTGGTCCTATAGGGACTAATCAAACTCAACAACGAGGCTCAAATCCTTTACAATAAATCTCAACACGTGGTTTGCAAGAATTGAACCTAGGTTAGTAGTACATCAATTATTTCTCCCAACCACCCGAAGATAAATCCAAATGAAAAAACACACCTCTTAGGTTATGTGAATAAAATGCACAAGTTAAGTAATTTATTTATTATAAAAACCAAAAAGCAATTGAAACCATGTGGCATGCCAATTTTATACATGTAGATCCAAGACAGGCTTCACCAACACCCTCAAAGTATCAAATGGTTACCTTGTAACAAAACATTAAATTCTAAGGCTAAAAGGAATGGGAAATGACATTATATACCTAATATTAAGGGAAACATGTTAGTTAAGCTATGCAATTAACCTTTTATGTTTACTTTTGTTTTAAATATAATAAAAAGGTTTTCGAGTAAAATTGGAATGGTTTCCATGGTGGAGAATGTTGATGCTTTTAGTGTAGGGTAACTAATTGTTATGGAATTAAACTATCCTACATAACACATCATATTTTTTATTTTAACAATAATATCCTATCATGGAGGAGATAGGAGAAAGAGGGGCATTATTCAACTCCAATGAAAAAATTGTGGCGCAATTTGCATGGGGTCTTAGTCACACGAAAAACGACCAAGTAGAAATTCTTTCTCTAAGGAAGGGTCTATGATTTCTTTGGAAATAAATTTTAACACTATTATAGTCTTAATTTATTAAATGATTATAATTGGTTAGGTGGCTAAGGCTACAAAGGAATCGAGCTTTGATTTCCATGTTATTCTCCAAAGGATTATCTTACTTGCCTCTCAATTCGATCCTATGCAATTTTTCCATGTTCGCAGCCATTTGAATTCGGTGGGCGAAGGAAGATTATATTTGGATAAAAAAAAAATCAAAATCATCTATATACCATAGTCATGACGAGAGCCCCAAGGCGTATTCACTTTCATTCAAATTTTGATACATCTGGAAATTTGTTTCAAAGTGGGGATGGGACATCTTCCTCCTACTCTAAATGGTCTATGGCTCTTGTTAAAAGGCTAAGTGATATTGGGATATGGAGATTTATTATTTTATGACATCGGTCTTCAAAATTTTCCTCTAGGTGCCCCATGCACCTTATTATGTGTCTCGAAATCTCTCCTCTCATCTGCAAAATGAAGCATAAGAATTTAATTCTTGTTTAATGGTGGGAGTGAATGGAATATAATATGGATTTGGAGATTATTTCTTTGAGAAGTGGGCTAGATTTAATTTCATCATGCCATACCTTCAATCACTAGTCTATTCATCATCCTCCAGAGGATTTTGGGTTGGATATGAAAATTTTCCTCAGTATGGCTCATGGCAGTGTTTCAGTCTCAATTATATAACAGATTATGTGGAACTCTAGAAAATTATTTGGAAGCCTTACCTTGTTAGTCTTGGGGTGTGGGTTAACCTTGCTAGTGCTTTTGCAAGTCAAGTTCAGTGGCCCTTTCATGAAATGGAAGAACCTCATTGTCTTCCAGAGAGCCTTGATATTGGTTCATCGTTTCTTAAATTTTTGGATTTGGTTGAGGTGTTGCCAAGGTTTCTAGGAAACAAAAGGATGACATGGATGCGAGACAGTGCTAATCTTCACAATTATTATTAGAAGGTAAGTTCCTCCGACTTCTGAGTAGTCTGAAAATTTCTTTGAATGAATACCATAGGGAAGTTATTGCAATCATCACTCAAGTTACAACTCTAAAGAATTATATGGTTGAAAGTTCTCAACTTTCTCTTGGAGGTGTTGCTCCTAGTGTAGTTCCTGATAAGAATAAGCCTCTTCACTCGCAGAGGAATGCTAATCCTAATGTTGAACATTGTTGGTGGGAGAAACTAAGGACAAGTTTATTGGTTTTAGTTAGAACACTTTTTGATATATTTTGTAATGTAAATACCTTCTTATACTTGGGATCTTTTGTATATTCATTAAAACATATATATTTATATTAGGGAAGAAATGAAAACCTAGAGATGGAATTAATTTTGTATGGTCTGGTGAATATTTACATTGTCAGAGAATAGAAAGATCTCCTAAGGGTTCTAGCCCATAACCTAGTATTATTAATGCAAAAACCTTAACTGTTTCTTTAAAAAAAATCACATGAGGCTTTGGATTGATAGTGAATGGGTGTTATGTTAAGGAACTCCATATAATAAGGTCTCTGATTCTATAAAACCCTCTTGCCACATTTACCCAAGTTAACCAGTCCGTTGGGGTAAACATGTGACGAGTGGCTACTACAATCTAGTTCAACTCCCCATGTACAGTTAAGAAAGTGGAACCAACACATGACAACCAATCTAACCTTCTGCCTATGTCACAGAACCTACATGAGCCAACCAACCTTTCCAGGTGATCAACCCTTGAGACAACTTGGCACTTCATTGCCATAGAGCCTCAGTCTCTCCCATGACATGGGCATGCGTGTGACTGGGGCCCCCCAGGCACTCGTACAGCATGGGTATGCAAGCAACTGAGGTCCTTTTTTAGCTAATTATGAGCTTGCGACCTTGGTTTCTGTGCCACCTTTTAAGGGCTAGGATTCAAGCCACTGGCCATAACTCCATGAAACCATTGGGAATTGAAAGTAACATCAAGACATTGATAAAAATGCAAATATTTGAACAAAGACTCTACATGACCCCTACTAGACATGATAGGAATTTCATCAAACATGTCACGAATATGCAATCTACAGGTCTTAACAACATATCTGAGAATAGGGGTCTCATACTTATTTAAGAATCACAAAGAAGTGTTGATTCCTTATCGCATTAGTTTCTCGTCATCTATTAGGTCATACATTCACTGTGCATTCACTTACAATCAAAACATGATGAGATCCATACATCATCATTGTCATAAAACATACTCATGACTAGCATATTAAAAATAGAAATAATAAGGATACATAAACTATAAATGCCATGTATGAACCAATACATTATCTCATAAAATAACAAGGAAAGTAACTCTTATTAATGAATGTAAAATCCAATTAGGTATGGGACTTCCACGAACCACCCAACCATAGATTGGCTTAACCAAATATTTCTTTCAATCAATCACCCCCATTTCGTATTCCAAGCATGGATGTGGGACTCATAACCAAAACTCAACCAGGTTTTTTTTAGGCTACACCACCTCACCCTCATCAAGAGAACCAAGATTAACCTCAATCCTCACCAGATCACTAGATTAAAACAATTATGGATGCCATCTTATTTCTCCACCTGCACCATGAGGAATTTTCCTGTCTCCTAGTCTCTAGTATTTACCACAATCCACAGTTTGATTCAGGGATCACTAGGTCATAACCGAGACACTAGTCTCTAGGCTTTACCATAATCCACACTGGATCAATAGGCCCTAACTGAGACTCCACTCTCTAGGCTTTACCATATATCCCATCCCGGGATTCCTAAGCTTGATGGAGAGAACCCACCTCTAGGATTTACCATATATCCCACCATTCACTAATTGAGGATTCCTAGGCCCACCGAGGAAACACAAAATCTAGATTTACCGCAACCCACAGTCTAGTTCAGGGATTACTAGGCCATGTGTTCTTTCTTTTATAGATCCACCTAACTCAATTTTGAATCCATCCAGAAATCAAGCTAAAAAAAACATGAGAACCATCAAACCATGGATATCCAAAAATGGCAAGAGAAGATTGAGGAACACTTTCACACCTGGAAAAAAACATGCCCATGATAGCGGGAGAACTAAGATTACACATGCATAACCATGCATGCCAAAACTAGCGAAGAAATCATACATCCAAATTGATACCTACAAATAATCCCACTGTAACTTCTTGATCTTTCTCCTCCTTACTTGATCCTTTCTTTCCTTTGCCTTCTTTTCTCTTCTTGATTCAATGCTGAAGTGCTCCAAGAAATCTAAGTGTCCATGAGTGAGAGAGAGGGAATAGAGAGAGAGCTCCTAAACTGAATTGACAAAAGATACAAACTGATCCTGAGAAGCCTTTTTATGAATGAGGCCTCTATTTTCTTTAGTTTTCCATTATTTTCCTTCATTTTCCTCCTTACATGTAACTTGTGACCTTTCACCTTCCTTTTCTCCTAATTTCAATTATTTTCATAAATAAATTGCCAAAAGTGTCATTTTTCCTTTCCAACCTATTTCCTTTTTCATTTTCCCTAGCCCTTGTAAACCAAATGAACACCCACACTAGGATGTATTTTCCCAACATATAGCTTGGAATAAGTGCCCCATAACCAAGGTTATTATTTTACCTTTATTAACTTTTATTACATGGAATTTCCACCAGGGTTGTTACACAACTCTCCCCCTTGGGGGAACACCATCCTCGGTTTTCAATGACATCTACTACCAAAAAAATCATTGTGAATAAAACATACTACCCATGTAGCTTTATAACTTAGCTCGATGCAATATTTACAGTGATCAACCTACTAAAAAGAAACCAACATGACAACATAACAACATGACAATCATAATAACATGACACCCATAATGCTTATTAGATATTTATAACATAGATCATGGCGTTATTTACATCCATATACATATGCACATATACCAAAACATACACCAAAAACATTCGCTCAACTAGCAAATAAGGAAGGATAAATAGCCCACATCTAATCAACAATCTCTCATGTAGCTTCATCAAGCCCAAAGTGCTTCCACTGCACTTTAACCTGCTCTATTGCTCAATTCTGGAGCATGAGAATTTTTCTATGCAATATACACTGAGGTTCCTGTAGGAATTCTCCATCTCGCTCCACCTAAAATATAAACCATTCAACCACATGATCAACATATTTAACATATTTCTTATGCAATGAAACATGGAAAACATCATAGACTTTCATTTTTGAAGGCAATGCAAGTCAATAGGCTATTGGTCCGATCCTTTCAAGAATACTGAAAGGTCCATAAAACGGAGGTGCCATCTTGGCACACAATCCAATCCGAAAGGATCTCTTCTTCGGCGCTATTTGAAAGTACACCTGTTCCCCAGCTTGAAACTCCTTAAACAACCTGTTTTGATCTGCATAGATTTTCTTCTTGTCCAGGAGGGACTACGTCTCTGGGCTCTGGTGTCAAGATGGTGTAGGCTGCTACATTAAGTGCTATCAATAGTGATGATGTACATAAGAGGTGACATCGTTATCATACAAGGAAAATGCCTTCACGCAGGAGTGTGTTATATACCTAGGGGGGATAATATGGGGTACCAAGGGAGGTACCCAAGGTAATAATGTAATAATGGAATGGGCCATAGTAATAAA
This sequence comes from Pinus taeda, assembly GCA_000404065.3. Taxonomy (NCBI): domain Eukaryota; kingdom Viridiplantae; phylum Streptophyta; class Pinopsida; order Pinales; family Pinaceae; genus Pinus; species Pinus taeda. Next base: position 43,917 of record APFE031444535.1, read on the forward strand.
TAAGGTGGTTAACCCATATCATGTAAGGAACCACAAGTAGTTAGTAATAATGTAATGGGCCCATGGTATTAGTCGATGGTATGAGGGAACCATGGTAATGATCCATGGTATTGTATGTATGAGGCCTATATAGAGGCTAGAGACTCCATGTCAAGAAATATAGTGAAGGATTATTGTATGTATAGGCACATGGCTTGTGGAGTGTTCTCCTTCCTTAAGGAGTGAATGTATGGTGTTGCCCTACCTTAAGGGTTTGATCAATAAAGAGTCATTTCATATTATTTCTGGGTTTATTTGCATTATATTATATTTTCATATCAAATCTATAATATTTCCGGGTTAGATCTATAACAAGTGGTATCATAGCACTTTCTTGGGTAAAAAAATGGATAATTTTTTTTTTTATTTTTGCAGGATTGCAGGGGCGGCGAGTTTGCAGATCAGATCTGTACATTTTGGTGCAAGATCTACAAAATCTAATTGCAAATCTGGATTCTATTTGAAAAAATACCCGATTTCAAAAAAAATTTCGGTCGAATCGGAGTCCAGATGAAGGAGATATCGCTGATTTAAAAATCAGTGGGGTTGCAGATAATTTTTCAGGGCAGCGAGTTTGCGGCGCAGATCTGGACGTCCTGGTGCAAGATCTGCAAAATCTAATTGTAGATCTGGATTCTTTGTGAAAAAATACCCAATTTCAAAAAACAATTCAGTTGAATCGAATCCCGGATGAGGGAGATATCGCTGATTTAGCTCTTTTTTGCAGAAATTTTGCTCACGGCGGGAGAGCTGCAGCGCAGATCTGAAATTCTAGTGCTTGGATCAGAATTTCTATCACATAAGCAGATGCAGAATGGTTGTTCCATTTCCAAAAATAGGTCATAATAGGGATTCTGAGCAATATTGACGGAATTGTGGCCCTTTCAAATTTTCGCCAAGTAAGCGAATTTTTTTTCTCAAACCCTTTTCATGGAAAAGTTTACTGGAAAAGATGATAGCTCTACTATTGAAGAATTCATACAAAATCTAAAGAACATATTTGGGGAGAGATGAAATTATATAGTACCACTTTTTTTGAAAGAAGAGGCCGCCATATGGTGGAAATCACTGAGCATCATTAACTTGACCAAATGCCCGGATGAAGAAATGAAAAAACTCCTTATAGACAAATGGTCTTGGGCTAGAAAACAAGATAAGGGGAAACATGTGGAGTTATTTCCTACTGGTATATCCTTATTACAGGTTCATGGAGTGATTCAGAAAGAGAAGATCATTGTTTCTATAAATCCTAGTTGCAAACATAATTTCATCAATGTTAATTTGGCAAAAAAATTGCAAGTTCCCGCAAAACACATTGAAAATACACAGGTGAATGATGAGGATGTCAAAGTGTATAAGGATTTGAAGATTTCTATGGATAAGTATGTGTTGCATGGTGATTTTTATACTTCAGAGACAGATAATATGGATGTTGTTTTGGGATACCCGTGGATGGAATCAATGGGTACTATAAATATTAATGTGCAGAAGAAATTCCTAAAGCTCTGGTATAAAAAGAAGAAACTTACATTACAGGATATTTCCATCAATAAACAGGTAGAGTCCACGGAGGTTGACGCAGAAGATGTTCCAGGAACTGACATATCAGATGATGAGCAATTGATGGTTGATAATCAAACACAAACAGAGGCTGAAACAAAAAAGGTAAGAGGTGCTGACAAATTTGATGAGGGTTGAGTGGTTGAAGTCATATTGGAAAAGAAGACACCACAACAGGCACCACAGCAAGGTGAATTAAAGAAAAAGACATTGTGGGTTAAAACCTCAACATATCATCACCCACATCAGCCCGCAAGAAAACAACCAACAAGATGGCAACCAATTAGCCACAAGGATAACAAACCCTGTATGACGGATAGCGAGGAGCGACGATCCACCTACTACACATCAACACAGAAGAGCTGCCATGGTCAACTTCCATCTCAAGCGAGCGAGGCACCAGCGAGATTGAGGGTTCACCTTTCTCTTGGATGGCTAGATGCACGAGCATGGTACCAGTGGACTACTCTTTTGAGTTATTATTTGTGTTCTTCCCATGTTTCGGGGACGAAAAATGTTTAGGGGGTGGAATGTTATATACCTAGGGGGGATAATATGGGGTACCAAGGGAGGTATCCAAGGTAATAATGTAATAATGGGATGGGCCATAGTAATAAATAAGGTGGTTAACCCATATCATGCAAGGAACCACAAGTAGTTAGTAATAATGTAATGGGCCCATGGTATTAGTCGATGGTATGAGGGAACCATGGTAATGATCCATGTTATTGTATGTATGAGGCCTATATAGAGGCTAGAGACTCCATGTCAAGAAATATAGTGAAGGATTATTGTATGTACATGCACATGGCTTGTGGAGTGTTCTCCTTCCTTAAGGAGTGAATGTATGGTGTTGCCCTACCTTAAGGGTTTGATCAATAAAGAGTCATTTCATATTATTTCTGGGTTTATTTGCATTATCTTATATTTTCATATCAGATCTATAATATTTCAGGGTTAAATCTATAACAGAGTGGCTCCAAGAGATGTTCCGCTATAGGAAATCTTAGTAAAAAGGACTCCTATCAGTATGACATAAACCCATGCATGATGATAGTGAGCATCCCGCCACATGGCATAAAAGGGATCTCAGCAAACATGCATGGTGACAACATGAGTATCCCATCAACATTATGACAAAAGGATCTCAAATAAAACATGATGAATCATGACAATAAGTACATCACACAGATGATGCCACATCACATCAAGCAGTGATCATGAAAACAAGTAAGAAACAAGATCCCTCATCAAACATCAAACAGGGATTTGTGCAGCACAATGCATAGCAAAACAAGTACATGAACGCACTGCATATACCTCACATCCAGGGGCCATCTGAAGAACAGGATGTCAAACTACTGAAGTTGTTCGTGCCATCAACCTCGCGGTGTCGAATCGCATGGAAATGACTACTCACACTTGAATGCTGACACCTACATTCCACTTAGAAAAGTGGCTAAAAAATGAAATGATCAAATGGAAAATATGAATGCACTATCATATTTGTGGCATCAAATAGTGTAAAATCGACTGTCAAATTTCTGAATTCTGAGAAAGTGAAAATCTGGGGCTTAAGGAATATTTTAGATTCCCCCTAAATTCCTCAAAGATTCCCTCCTCCGGGTCCTCTGCAATTCTGCTGCTCAGATCAAGAAACTAATTGCGCCATCGGGTTCGTGTCGCCGAGATGTGTAAGATCGACATAAAATTTGTCCAATTTGGACACTGCAAAAATTTCAACCTCCTGGACATTTCGCTCAATCATGGTTCCACCTGCAATAAATTAATTAAAAAAATATTACATCCCAATTTTTGTGCCCGCTCCTGGTACCTCCATGCTTCCTCAAACTACGTGCGCACTCCTCCTCCCATGGTGCACTGAGCAAATAGGTTTAAATATGAACTCGTGGGCAGATTACACAACAAATTAGTTGTGGCGTAGTGGCAAACTTGGAAAGTAGTTGAGGAGGGGTTGGGGATCAAATCTTGCTCCTCCCGAAATAATACACAACAGTCTGATTGTTTTAAATTACAGTGGTAGTTTTTAATGGTGGTTGGGTCTATGCCTCAAGGGCCAACGCATAACCTATTTTGTTGCGTGCAATGGTTCCGGTCCCAGCCATAAACCACGGTACCAACAGTTATGCCAAGTACGGGGGGAGGGTCCAGGGGTAGTGGCCTACCCCTCCATTAATAATTGTTGATAAGGATTGGGGTGGCTGGGTTGGTGGCCCCCACCCTCTTTTTAATATTTTTTTTGTTATTAAAACAGCTTGGCCGCTTTTAAAAATCTGAATTTTTTACTGACGGAGACATTTTAACGAGGTGAAAATTTCACTCGGAATCCAGCCGGAGTTGGCTGGATTCCATCTGCTGGAAAAAGTCCAAATTGTGTCTCCATTAAGCCTACCGAGTCAACAAAAGTCAACCAAACTTTGACTGCTCCTAACTTTCACATACAAACTTGGTTTGACGAACCATTCACACCACTGCAATCACAATGACGAGATCTTTAACATGAACCTGGTTTGAGAATAATCCAAACACTTTGATTTTTGACCCTTCCTGAGTCCTCTTGGACTTCTACATGTTTCTGGAGCCACCTGGATCAATCCTCCCCACTGAGGAGCTTTCAGTCCTCCAAAAGCATGAAATTTAATTTGCAACTTATCTATACCTTGTCTGCATCACAAGCATCCTGAAAGGTCTCACTTCCATCTCCTTCACCTTTGTTCTTCAAACCCTTAAGCGATGAGCTGACACCTGCCACCTTTGCAAGCCTGTAGTACAATTGTATAAATTACATGCTTGATTTATAAGACCAACTAATGACCCAAGCATCCCATACTTTCCACGAGTTTATAACACATACTCGGTGGTCAAGTTTACATCAAGATGGATACAATACCCCAACTATGACAACAAGGCCGAAATATCATTGTTGCTTGAACAAGTGGTGGAAAACACATCATCATTGAAACACGTGATTTACAACAATCAGTCTAAGCATTATTTTCGTTTTGACAAGTGATGGAAACATGACATCACTTTCACAGTTTATCATGCAACTCAAAATAAGACCAGACATCATTTTTGCTTAGCAGGTGATGGAAATAGATCATCACTTTTACATTTTAAAATGCAACAAATGGTTTACAAAAGCACGACCATGACAAGCTAACATATCTAGAAACCATTTTTCACTTATCGTTGTGAATGGGTCATCCCCCTTTGGTGGTTTTGCTTGTCGAACAATTGTTTCACCTGGTTCATGCACTGACGCTTTGTTTTTAAGGCGTTGCTCTGGATGGAGCCTCCAAAAAGTGGCTCTTTGATGGCCACCTTTGTTGCAATGACTACAATACATCTTCTTCCTCTAGATCTGCTTAACATGTTTCTTTACCTGCTGTTGAGAGGGTCTTTCATGCCTCATCCTTTTGTGTGTTGCCATTCTTTTCCAACACTTAGAAAATGTATGGTTATGTAATCCACAAAAGGTACATGTTTTTCGATGTCATGATTTACGTTCATATTTAAAAACATGATTATAATCTAAATGACCATTCGAATATCGAAACTGGTTATACCTCTCCTTATCGTCTCTGATTTCATTATGGCGATTAGAGCTTGCCTCAACTCTTTCCTTGCAATGGAAACTGCCTTGGGATGATGAGGATGTTTTCCCATCATTCTCTTTCGTTGATGATTTCAACGATGTCTCGGAAGAGTCTGACACCTTCGAGCATTCTCCTTCGGTGTACCCCAACCCTCCAAATTTAGGTCTCTGCACAACCTCCAATGGTTGAGTTATGCCTTGGTTATTAACACCAAGTTATTTTTCCTCCTCATGCCTCGTCCTAGTAATAAGCCTCATGTTTGTCCCTATAATTGGAATCTCCAAATCTCCAACAGAAATCATACTATGTGAAGATGAAACTGAAAGGAAATCAACATATTTTACCTCCTCTGTCGATTTGGAAAGAACTAATGAGGACTTCTCATCATCTGTTGTTGGTTGTTCACTAGCTATCTTGGTGCATTCCCCAACTTCTTTCCTGACATACCCAAGTCCTATCTGACGGGGTAATTCTTCTACTTTGATGGGGTTGGCAATGCCTTGGCCATTAATGCCCAAGCCTTTTCCTTCATACCCCATTTTCTCTAACAGTTTGGAACCAATTCTTGTGGTACGATTTTAAGCACAACGAAATCATCATCAGGACACATACATGAATTCAAAGAATTACTTTTTACCTCACATGGGTCACGTTGCAGCTTTTCTAAGGCCTCTTCCTTTGCTTGCAGCTGTCGTAGCAAACTATGTTTCTCCTCTTTCTCTTCACATAGAAGCATCTTTAATTCAATGTTATCTATTTGAATACTTTGGTTGTGGTGCTTCAGTTCTTCTATGGCCTCTTCCGTGGCTTGCAACTGAAGCTGCAATCACTCCTTTTCCTCTGTCTCTTTCTGTAGAGTTTCATACATTATTTCCACCATTTTGGAAATTTTGAGCATGGTCTCATACATCGCTTTTTCATCCTCTGTCGCTGCACATTCCATTGTTCACACTTCTAATTCACATCCATGCAAAGACCACTCTGATACCACTTGATCCAGGTCTGGGTGTGACAAAGGACCCTTCCAAGACATTTTACTTTCGTGATGTGTTAAATTGCATTTTTAAAAGAACATAAATGAATACATATGCATGTTGTAAAGAAGAGGAACATGAGAATCATCAACAACATAAAATAACAAGACATTGATAACGGAGTTCATCCAGGAGGGACTATGTCTCCGGGCTCCGATGTCAAGATGGTGTAGGTCACTACATTAAGTGTTGTCAATAGTGATGATGTACATAAGAGGTGACGTCGTCATCATACAAGGAAAATGCCCTCACGCAGGAGTGACTCCAAGATATTTTTCGCTACAGGAACTCTTAGTCAAAAGGACTCCTATCAATATGAAATAAACTCATGCGTGATGATAGTGAGCATCTTGCCACATGGCATAAAAGGGATCTCAGCAAGCATACATGGCGACAACATGAGTATCCCATCAACATGACAACAAAGGAATCTCAAATAAAACATGATGAATCATGACAACAAGTACACCACACAGATGATTCCGCCTCACATCAAGCAGGAATCATGAAAACAAGTAAGAAACAAGATCCCTCATCAAACATCAAACAGGGATCTGTGCAGCACAATGCATAGCAAAACAAGTACATGAACACACTGCATATACCTCACATCTAGGGGCCATCTGAAGAAGAGGATGTCAAACTACTAAAGTTATTCATGTCGTCAACCTCGCGGTGTCGAATCACATGGAAATGACTACTCACACATGAACACTGACACTTGCATTCCAGTTAGAAAAGTGGCCGAAAAATGAAATGAGAAAATGGAAAATCTGAACACACCATTAGATTTGTGGCGTTGAATAGTGAAAAATCTACTATCAAATTTCTAAATTCTGAGAAAGTGAAAATCTGGGGCTTAAGGAATCTTTTAGATTCCCCCTAGATTCCTTAAAGATTCCCTCCTCCGAGTACTTTGCAATTCAGTTGCTCAGATGAGGAAACTGACTGCGCCATTGAGTTCATGTCGCCAAGAGGTGTAATATCGACATAAAATTTGTCCAATTTGGATACTACAAAAATTTCACCCTCCTAGAAATTTCGCTCAATCATGGTTCTGCAATAAATTAATTAAAAAAATATTACGTCTCGATTTCTGTGCCCGCTCCTAGTTCCTCCATGCTGCCTCAAACTATGTGCATGCTCCTCCTCCCATGGCGCACTTAGAAAATAGGTTTAAATATGAACTCATGGGCAGATTACACAACAAATTAGTTTTGGTGCAATGGCAAACTTGGAAAGTAGTTGAGGAGGGGTCGAGGGAACAAATCCTACCCCTCCCGCAATAATACATAGTAGTTTGATTGTTTTAAATTACGACGGTAGTGTTTAATGGTGGTTGGGTCTGTGCCTCAGGGGTCGGCCCACCACCTATTTTGCTGCGTGCAATGGTTCTGGTCCTGGCCATAAACCACGGTCCCAACGGTTATGCCAAGTACGGGGGAGGGGCCAGGGGTAGTGGCCCGCCTCTCCATTAATAATTGTTGATAAAGATTGGGGTAGCAGGGTTGGTGGCCCACCACCCTTATTTTTAATAATTTTTTTGTTATTAAAACAACTTGGCCGCTTTTCAAAATCTAGATTTTTGACAGATGGAGACATTTTAACGAGGCGACAATTTCGCCCAAAATCCGGTCGGATTTGGCCGGATTCCATTGCTGGAAAAAGTCCAAATTGTGACATTTTAACGACGCGACAATTTCACCCAGAACCCGGCCAGATATAGCCAGATTCCATCTGCCAGAAAAAGTCCAAATTATGTCTCCATTAAGCTTGCCTAGTGAGCAAAAGTCAACCAAAATTTGATTGCTCATAACTTTCACATACAGACTCGATTTGATGAATTGTTCATACCAACACGATCACAACAACGAGATATTTAACCTGAACCTAGTTCGAGCATAATCTAAACACTTTGATTTTTTACCCTTCTTAAGTCCTCTTGGACTTTTGCATGTGTCTGGAGCCACCTGGATCACAATGTTATCCTAAACCTGCAAAAAACTCCTTCCAAAATGTGGAAGTGAATTTAGCATCCCTATCTGACACAATCTTCTTTGGAACACCATGCAATATGACCACAACTTTGATGAAGACTTGTGCTACATTACTAGCTGAATAAGTAGATTTCACTGGAATGAAGTGCACTACCTTTTTCAACCTTTCCACCACAACCATGATGGAATCATGCTATCTAGATGTCCTCGGTAAACCTGTGATGAAATCCATGGAAATAACCTCCCATTTCCACTCCGTAATTGTAATCGATTGTAATAGTCCACATGAATGCTTATATTTTGCCTTTACCTACTGACAATCCAAGCATCTAGCCATAAATTCTACCACATCCTTCTTTAGATTTGACCAATAATAAAACTTCTTCACTATTGTCAATGTCTTTTGATATCCTGAGTGACCTAAATACGTCTTAGCATGAAATTCCCTCAAGATGATCTTATTGATTTCACTGTTTTCTAGGACATATGTCTCTAACAAAGCCATTTGCTATAAGATGATAGTCCACATCCTAATCACATGTACCCACACTTGTACATGTACCTATACTCTGTTATAACATGTGCATAAGCTTTGTATACCTGTTATCATGGTGAATTACGTGTAAGATCTGATCTTGTAACTCCGTCCCATAAGAACTGACAGCTTTTATACGATTAACTTGTATCTCCATGCTAAGAGCATTTGCAACCCTATTCTCCTTACCCTTGATGTACCTGATCTCAAAATATAACTCACTGATTGTGGTCAACCATCTAGATTTTTTGTCTTTCAAGTTCAACTGATGAAATAAGTATCTCAACCTACTAAGATCAGTCATAAATACAAATCTCCTACCAATAAGATAGCACCTCCAAATTTTCAATGCATAAATGATCACTACCAGCTCAGGATCATGTGTCAGATAATTCTACTCGTGCCCGTTCATTTTCTGTGATTCATAGAATACCACCTGTCCTTCCTACATAAGAACTCCACCAAGTCCTCTCTTGTAGGCATGTGTACATACCACAAACTCTTAGTCCAGATCTACAATCTTTAACACTGGAGCATTTGTCAACAACTAGTTTAACTGCTCAAAACTTGCTCCACATTCCTCTATCCATTCAAATTTATTACCTTGCCTCTACAATGATGTAATATGATATGCAATTTGAGAGAATTTTTTTATGAACCTCCTATAGTAACCTGCTATCCCCATAAATGATCTTACCTCTTCCACATTACTAGGAGTTGCCCACTTCATGATAGCCCTTATCTTCTCTGGATCCACTATTATACCTTCCTTGGAGACCACGTGCCCTAAGTAATGTACCTTTCTCTAAAAGAAATTGCATTTTCTAAGCTTAGCATACAATTGAGGCTCTCTCAACAATCTCAACACTATTGCTAAATGCTCAGCATGTCCTTCCTCATTTTTAAAATATAACAAGATGTCATCAATTAACACAATGACAAACTTTTCTAGGTAAGGACACAACACGCTATTCATTAAGCACATAAAGGCACATGGAGCATTAGTAAAACCAAATGAAACTACAACAAACTCATAATGCCTGTACATGGTCCAAAAATCTTCCTTGTATATGTCCTCTTCCTTAATGCGTACTTGATGATATCTGGATCTCAAATAAATATTTTAGAATACTGATGTTACCTTCAACTAATTAAAGAAGTCATCAACCCTTGGAAATGGATACCTATTCCTGATGGTCACCTTCTTCAACTACCTGTAATCAATGCATAACCTGAGAGTACCATCTTTATTCTTCACAAACAATACAGGTGTACCCCAAGGTGATACACTTGGACTAATGTATCCCTTGTCAAGCATTTACTTCAAATGCAAATTTAAGTCTACTAACTCTAGAGTGCTCATCCTGTATGGTGCCTTTGGTGTTGGTGTTTCCCCTAGTACCAACTCAATAGAAAAGTCTAATTCCCTGTGAGGTGAAAAATCTGAAATCTCTATTGGAAACACATCTTGAAACTTCTACAAGATCGAGTACCCACTCAAAACCTATGCATCCTCAACATCCTTACCTTTGTCACTAGAAATATACACAACAAATAACACACACTCGTTTCTGTGACTGTGCTTTTCCTGCATAGTTGTAACCATGATAACTTATGTTGCCTTTTTATTATCCTGTAATATTCTTTGTTCTCCATTATCATCCAAGCACTCAATGGATTTTTCATAACAATCCACTTTGGTCCTATGAAGATATATCCATTCCATACCAAATAGCATACTATATGACCCCAATGGAAACACATTAAAATATCTTGATGTTGACATACCATCCAACTCGAATGCACAAGCTCATACCTGGTGATATACTCTCTTCTTTCTACCTGTATCCAACGACACTAACCAATATTCAACATGCACTTATTTATTCAAACACACTTTTCCACCAAATCAACACTAACATAACTATAATTAGATCTAGGGTCAATCAAAATGTAAACAAATTGATTAAAAAGCTAACCGCCTATCTCGATAACAGTTTCCTGGTGCTCTTCCTGCTTGTTATCCAGAGTTGCATAGATATGAGGAATGATCTTCCCAATATCCCAAATAGTATGTGCCTCTTGTTGAATATAGATCTAAGGCCTACCACCCTTATTCTGCGGGCAATATCTCTTAAGATGATCCTTACCACACGTCTAACACTCCAACCATCATGTACCATCACCTCTATTCTGTTGTTATGACCCATGTCCTTGTCTAGCTACATTGAACTTCTTGTATGGTGCAACATTTTCTTTCTCTTCTGCATTATAAAGCCTTGTTCTTTTCAACTTCCATTTATCTTTAGCTTTATCTTTCCCTTTCCATCATTGATGATATTCATTCTTTCGCTTTGACTACTCATGTAATGCTTCAATTTCCTAATAACTTCCTCAAGTGGTTGAAGCTCGTCATACTCAATATGATCTCTAAAATCCAATGGAAATCCACTAGAAAATCTCTAAACTTTATCCTTATGATCATTAAGATACAATACATACCTCAATAGCTCCAAGAACTCAGTCATATACTCCTCATTTATCATCGATCCCATCTTTAGCTCATAAAATTGTTTGGCCTTACTGTTGTGGTAATTTTCTGACAAGTACTTCTTCCTAAAAAGTATTTTAAATTCATTCCAACTCAACTCCTTTGTCCTGATGTCTCTAACCCACTTTACATCTTCCCACCAGATGTATGCTTTCCCTTTGAGGCTAAAAATAACTATTTTGACCTTCATATTCTCTGTGTACTCATGTAGCTCAAAAAACTTTTTCATCCCAATTAACCAAGGCTCTAAAACTTCCGACTTGTTCAAATATCCATCAAAAGTAGGTGGCTTAGCTTTCTTAAACTTATCCAGAAAATATCCCGTCACTCCTCTTGTAAGGATGATAATGATGACGATTGTTGAGTCACGAAATGGGTATGTAGTTACTATTAATCTCATCATCCTTTTCCTTTATTCTTATCTTTTTTATATCCTAATGTGGTAATATATTGAGGAATTATGGTAAGAAATGAAGGAATTATTTGCAGTTACAATTTAGTTAATTATTACCCTTCTTTATGCAGGAAAACAACAAAAGGGACAATTGTTGTTCCCTAACGAAGGAACAACAAAAATCAACAAGAAAAGAAAGGAATGCGACGGTTGTGGACAAGGCTAAAGACGAATCAGGGGGATCAGAGCAAGAAAGGAAAGGATGTCTGAAGTTGGAAATCGGTTGCGAAATCCCCAGGATTGGGAGATCCTGAGGGATCGCATTTACAATTTATCTTTTACCCTTTTTTATTATAAAAGGAGACGATTGTAAGAAGAAAGGGAGAAGCTTTGTTATTATTGAATTTTTAAGTTTAATTACAAACTCTCATTTTTGAGAGAACACAGTTATATTGTAATGCTACTTACATTCGATGGTTAATACATAAGTGAAGTTGTTGTTCCCTCGCGTCACCTAAAGTAACTTAGCAGTGTTCACTGGTGGCTAAGCGCATGACCTCTGGTGGATTTAACTGCTTTCTTTGTGTTATTCATTTCCAATTCTCGCAAGTGTGATGGTTTGATAGTATTCTTGCTTTCTGTGATTTTATCTCCTTCGTTGTTTATTGTTTTCCGGTGTTGACAGAATATCTCTGCTTTATATGGCTTACAGTATTGTCGTTGATTTAGTTCACTTTCATTTCAGATTAAGTTACTTAGATAAATATTCCACTTGATTTAATCAACTTTAAAGAGTATTAACTATTGTTGTTGGACTCTCAAATTGATATCACTGATGTTTAGATTATTTACTGAAGATTGGGTTTGATTTAGATTAAATCAGTTAAGAAGAGACGAATTATTGCTACTGTACTCTCGGCTGATGCCATTGCTAATCGAATTGCTTGAGTAAGGATTGATTATGATTTCGGTAGAAGATTTGAGTCTTGAATTTTAGATGTTATATTCCCTTTAATGATTGCAATTGGAGTTTATTAGATGCATCCGTTTACTCTTGTATTTAAAGATCTATACTGCAATCTAGGAAACTTTACTCTCTGAATTAATAGTATCCACATACTGTGTATACTCTTGAAATAAGAGGACTTGCCCGGGTTGATAATTAATGTGGGATAATTAGGAGTTTTAAAAGGCACATTTTATCATCCAACATTTTGGCATCATTGCCGGGGAGAGTGTAGCCATTTACAAAGAGTGATGTACATCTGATAATTGTTGTTGAGGAAGAATTGGGTATTGAAAACAAAAGGTAAGAACCTACATAACGAGCAAGTAAAGTGCTTGCTCCTCTGACCACTTGTCAACACAATTACAGAAAACTAGAGTAGGTATTTGATGCTTGTCTGTTGAGAGAGAACTAGGTATTAAAAACGGAAGGTAAGAACCTGCGTACAGAGCAAGTAAAATGTCTACTCCCCTGCCCGCTTTCTAGCAGAGTTGTTAGGAACTTAGGGTAGAGATAAACATTTGAATTTTTTGCATGAATGACTAAGAATAAAAGACCCGAAAAAATCCAATTCCACTACCCAAACTTGAAAAATCTAAGGGACTGGTGACCCTTAGACAATCAACTTTCATAGACGACATCTTAAAGAAATCTGAATCTCACCCATTAGTAGGTCCCCGAACAGTTGCTTCCATACAACCTACTATCTCCCTTCAGTCCATAAGCTCACCATTTGTAGCCTATGCTGAGGTCCATAGTAAAACAGAAGAAACTGAGCAGAGTTTTCAAGATATTGAAAATTCGCGCCCAAGTCCCTCACAAGAAGGGAATTCTTGTAATATTTGTGAAGGAGGAGGAGAAACAAGGGAAACAAAGGAACCAAGATCCCCTCAGGGAGTAATTGAGCAAGGAACACTCAGTATCCCAGACCAAGGGAGTGATGTTAAGATCATTCCCACCCCTTCTAATCACCCTAAGAATAACTCTCTAGAGATCCCGAAAGGGTACTGGCATATATTTCATCAAATGGTCGACAACCCACAAGCACCCCAGACCTCTACATTATAGTATCCCCTCGTTGACATAGCTATCAACGCACCCATGAAAGCTATCCCTCTCCAAAATATTCCCACCTTTCATGGAATCAAATCAGAGGATCTAGATGCATTTATATTTGAATTTGATGTATTATGTTGGGGTTATGATTATACCACCGACCCCCAGAAACTAAAGTTGTTTCCCTCTACGTTAAAAGGAGCAGCCCTGCATTGATTTATGGAACTAGGTCGGGGCAGAATAAATGATTGGGATCAAATGAAAACCTCTTTCCTTAAAAAATATCAGGACTATTTCAGATCTAGGGAATTGAAAGATAAAATATTCCAAATGATAGCAAGACCTAGTGAAACGTTGGAAGAATATGTGGAACGTTTTCAATATAACCTCCAACAATCTCCCTATGCAACTCTTCCCTTACATGATAATGTGCTAAAAACTACATTGATTAAAGGAATGAAAGACCAATGGATAGAGACATTAAATATTATGGGTAAACGTGATATATATCAAGAATACTATGCTAACATTATTAATTGGTGTATCACGTCCTCAAGTGGCAGTACAAGGTTGAAACCAGCAGAACGTGACATGACCACCAGGGACAACAAAATATCTGGTGGGAGAATTACTCGTGCAGAAATTGGCCACCTTATGGAGGATTTCAAAACAGATATCTTGGGAACTTTGACGACGCAATTAGACATCATGCAAGCCAAGCAGAAGTAGGCTAAAGCAGAAAAAGACTTGGTGATATTTTGTCCTAGATGCAAGAAAAAGCATAGTCATAAAGAATGTCCGTTGGATATGGTACAAACCTGTGCCATATGTACTAAAGATCATGCCACAGAAAGCTTCCCATCACTCCCAGCGTTAAAAGCTATCTATAAGGAGGTAGAAGAAGAAACAGAACCAATCTATCTGCTAAATCAGCGTCACCAATGGCAAGCATGAAAAATAGGTACGCCTACTGACCCATCTTCTTTCTTTCAACCCTCGCAATACAATTCACAACAATACTTAGGAGCTAAGTGGCAGAACTAGCCACCATTTCCTAATTGGTCACAGCAACCATTCTCTATGCCACCTTGGTCCAACCAATCAAATCAAAACAACAATTGGCCAAATTAATCAAAACAACAATTGGCCAAATTCCTCTTACTTCCCACCATTTTGGTAGAATAAGCATATCCATCTCAATGGCCACCCTCCACTTCAAAAAACCAGAATTGGCAGTCAAGATGGTAAAGACCTACAAACCAGCCAGCAGGAACAATCCCCCTACCTCAACATACACTACCAGCACCCTAATCATTGCAACAGAACCCTCAGACCAACCTACGACCACAGCTCCCAGCCCAACCCAGCCCAAACCCCAACAATAGACCAGTCCAATCTGTGCAAATTATTGAAGGACCGGTGCCAGCAACTGAGTTGAGGGAGTGTAATGAGCTTAAATTAAAGTCTGGACGGATAATTGAGTCAGAGGAGGATAAAAATATACAATTAGAAGATTCGTTACCTATAGAACAAGCACCACAAGTGGAGAATACGGTTAAACAAAAAACTCACAATCAAACTATCACCTCTTCTCCACCATTCCCAGAAAGATTAATTATGCCTCGTTCAATCAAATATCCCGATTTTGATCTTCTGGGAGAACTAAAAAAATTGTGTGTAAAGATACCTCTCCTCCAGGCTATTCAAGACATTCCAATTTATGCAAAAACTATTAAGGAATTATAAAAAATAAGAACAACCCCAACCTTCCATGTAGTCGAAACTTTGTTTGGTTTATTATCAGGCAGAGAGACACTCGTAAAATATGAGGACCTAGAAAACCCTATAGTCACGATAAAAATAAATGGATGCTCCTTCCCCAATGCATTAGTTGACCTAGCAGCAACCATCAATATTCTCACAACAACAACTTGTCAAAAACTTGGCATTACATCCTTAGATCCAACCACGACATTGCTGGAACTGGTTGACCGATCGATAGTTAAACCAGAAGGCACATTACAGGATGTAATGGTGTCTATAGATTCTTGGGAATACCTAGCATATTTTTTATCATCAATCCCAGAAATCGGCTAGACAAACATCCCCTAATTCTAGGAAGACCTTGGCTAGCAACCGCAGATGCTTACATAAGTTGTTGAACAGGCAGCATGACTATAGCAGGAGGAAGTAATGTAAAGAATTTAGCTTTATATCCTCCAGCTTAGCCAAGTTTAACAATAATAAAAACTGGAAAAAAGCCTGTTTCATATTTAACTGAAAACATTCAATCACCGCTAACTATAGAAGATGCTCTTGAATTTAAAGCTCAAACAGAAGATGACATCATTAACACTTACATTAATCAACCAGATGTCGTATACAATCCAAAATGTCACATGATCGAAGCAACCCTGGATAATGAAATTGAAGAAGATCCCTTAAAAGATATTAATGACCAGAAAATACCAACAACTTCTATTTATAATAGCAAAACCATAGAAATTGAGCCAAGGAAAGTCCTAAATATCAACAAAAACCTGACTGATGACCAGGAGGAAAATCTTGTTCAACTTTTGAGAAAATATAAAGAAGATTTTGCATGGGATTACCCAGACGTGAAAGGGATCGATCCCCAATTATGCATACACCACATCTATACAGAGAAATATGCAAGGCCCATTCGAAAACCTCAACGGAGGTTAAACCCTTACCTTAAATATATTGCTAAAGATGAACTACAAAAATTGTTAGATGTAAATTTCATCTATCCTATATCTGATAGAAAATGGGTTTCTCCGTTAGTTGTGGTGCCTAAAAAGAATGGAAAGTGGCGTATATGTGTTGATTAAAGAGAGCTTAATAAAGCAACCCAAAAAGACCATTTTCCCCTTCCGTTCATTGACCAGATCTTGGACACATTGGCAGGAAAAAAATTCTTTTCTTTCCTAGACAGCTTTAACAGCTACAATCAAATTCAAATTTCCCTTAAAGACCAAGATAAGACTACCTTTACCTGCCCTTGGGGGACATTTGCTTACAGGGTATTACCTTTCGGACTGTGCAAAGCACCTACCACATTCCAAAGGGCTATACTCATCATTTTTTTAAACTTGATAAACGAGGGGCTCGAGGTGTACATGGATGACTTTATACCCTACGGGGATGACTTCGAGCCGGCATTACAAACGCTAGAGAAAGTTCTACAAAGATGCATTGCTACAAGGCTCTATTTAAGCCATGAAAAATGCCAGATGATGATGACTGAGGGCCTCATCCTGGGTCCCTACATCTCAGCAGCTGGAATTCAGGTAGATCCAACAAAAATTCAGATAATTCTCTTAATACCTACCCCCTCCACACAAACTGGGGTACGTAGTTTCTTGGGATTTTCTAGATATTATAGAAGATTTATAAAGAATTTCTCTCAAATTGCTACACCATTATATGCATTAACAGGAAATATCGATTTACTATGGACTGACAAATGTGAAACTACTTTTGAAGATTTAAAATGGCTAGTATCAACAATCATAGTATTACGGGGCCCAAACTGGGATTTTCCATTCCAGATTTCATCTGATGCTTCAGATACATCCATTGGAGTAGTTCACGGTTAGGAGGAAGATAAGAAACCTTATACGATATACTACATCAGCAAAAATCTATCTCCGACTGAGTTGAATTACACTGTGACCGAAAAGGAATTTCTAGCTGTAATCTATGCTATTAACAAAATTCAGACATTATATAATAGAATACCCTGTGGTTTTGTATACTGATCACTCTGTTATTAAATATCTAGCTAATAAACCTGTTACAAATGGAAGAGTGACAAGATGGTTGATCCTTTTGCAGGAATTCGACATAACAATCAAACATCAACTAGGAAGGGAAAATCTAGTAGCAGACTTCCTTTCACGTATGCCAAAGATAGACGACTCAGCAACAGTAGAAGACCATTTCCTAGATGAGCACTTATTTGTTGTAATCGTGAAAACACTGTGGTATGCGGATGTTGCAAACTACCTAGCAATGGGAAAATTACCCAAGCACCTGACGCCTAGTGAATGAAAAAAAATAGTACAACATAGCACTCGGTTCTCCTAGATTTGAGGATATTTATTTCATACAGGAGCCGATATGTATATTCGAAGATGTGTTAGGGAAGACGAAATCTTCGACATCCTAAAAGCTTGCCACGATGGGCCTTGACGTGGACATTTTGTAGACTGCAAGACTGGTCACAAAGTCTTACAGATGGGCTATTATTGGCCCACCATTTTTAGGGATGTCAAGAAGTTTGTCCAGGCATGCGATAGTTGCCAAAGAATGGGATGCCCTGGGCAATCTAATGAGATGCCCCTGCATTTGCAGTTAGTCATTAAACCTTTTGAACGACAGGAGTTAGATTTCATTGGTCCAATAAACCCATCATCTAATCAAAAGACATATATACTAGTCGCAACAGAATATGTGACTAAATGGGTGGAGGCAAAAGCATTACCAAGGGCAACGGAGGACTCAGTAATCCACTTTCTTTTCCAACTTTTTGTGTAGTATGGCTTTCCTAGAGAAGTAATCATGGATGGAGGGCTACAATTTGTAAGCCATAAGATTGCTGCGACATTAAAAAATCATCATATCATGGACAGAATCACAACTCCATACCACCCGCAGGCAAATGGCCAGGTAGAAAGCACCAATAAAGTAATCGAGGCAATACTCACAAAGATAGTCACATCACATAGACATGACTGGGCTACCCGATTGCTAGAAGCCCTGTGGGCATACCATACGACATAGAGAAATACCACGGGATATTCCCCATATCGGCTAGTGTTTGGAAAAGAACCTATCTTCCCAGTCGAATTTGAAATTTAGACATTGAGGATAGCTTAGGAAGTAGGCTTGGACTTCAATGAAGCACAAATTAATAGGCTACATCAAATCAATGAATTGGATGAAATCCAACTATCATCTCTTCAACATACTACACTGATCCAACAATAAAGAGCGAAATGGCATGATGCCCTTATCGAGAAGAAGATCTTCCACGAAGGTGATTGGGCACTTCTGTATGATTCTAGGTTACAGGATTTCCCGCGAAAACTCCAAACTAGATGGTTAGGCCCCTATGAGATACAAGAGGTGCACGATAATATCACCCTCACATCAGCCACCATTAATGGGTCTAGCTACTCTTTTAAAACGAACAGACATCGAGTAAGCCTCTATCACAAACTGCTTACCATGGAGTCCTTTCGCCAACAGTTATACAATTTCTTGCTGAGGAGGGAAACCCATCCACAACATCGATCCAGTGAAGAATTTATTTGTTTTTGAAATTTGTACATAATTTCCCTTTCTGTTTGATTGAATTTGCTTGTATAACAAATTGTATATAAATTTGTTTTTTTTTTTTTTTCTATTTTTCCTTTGTTGTTCCCTCTAAGGAACAGCTGTAGTTCCCTCTAAGGAACAACAATTTCCATGTGCAACTTTTTTCTTCTTGTTGTTGTTCCCTCTAAGGAACAGTTGTTGTTCCCTCTAAGGAATAGCTGTTGTTCCCTCTAAGGAACAACAATTTCTGTGTGCAACCTTTTTCTTCTTCTTGTTGTTCCCTCTAAGGAACAACAATTTCGTGTGCAATTTTTTTCTTTTTGATGTTCCCAACAAAGAACAGTTGTTGTTCCCTCTAAGGAACAACAATTTCGGTGTGTAATTTTTTTCTTCTTCCTGTTCCCTCTAAGGAACAGCTGTTGTTCCCTCTAAGGAACAATAGATGTTCCCTCTAAGGAACAACAATTTCGTGTGCAATTTTTTTCTTGTTGTTCCCTACAAGGAATAGTTGTTGTTCCCTCTAAGGGACAGATGTTGTTCCCTCTAAGGAACAGCTATTGTTCCCTCTAAGGAACAATAGTTTCAGCGTGCATTTTGTTTTGTTGTTCCCTATAAGGAACAACAATTTTTGTGTGCATTTTCTTCGTTGTTCCCCACAGGGAACAACTGTTGTTCCCTACAAGGAACAACAATTTTTTGGCATGTATTTCCCTTGTTGTTCTCTACAGGGAACAACTTCTGTTCCCTCTAAGGAACAACAATTTTCATATGTATTTTCTTTGCTATTCCCTACAGGGAACAACTGTTGTTCCCTCTAAGGAACGACAATTTTCGTATATATTTTCTTTGTTGTTCCCTACAGGGAACAACTGCTATTCCCTCTAAGGAACAACACCTTTTTGTGTGACTTTCCTTGTTGTTCCCTATAAGGAACAACACTTTTTGTGTGAGGTTTTCTTTTGTTGTTTCCTTTAGGAAATAGCACTTTGTGAATATTTGTTTGAGAACACCCTTTCTTTCCTTTGCTCACTCTTTATGATCCTCTATAGGGCACAAGTGTACAAATATATATGTAAGAATACAAATCTGAAGTTTACTAGAAGAAGCAAATATATTGAATATTGTCATCTTTAACAAGATTGTTTTGTATTGATCGAAAAAGAAAGGACACAACCATCTACATCACTTCATTGTCCTCATTTCCACTATAATCAAATTGATTGATTATTTGTACCATGCTGGTTCTTACCTAACCCCTATAATTCTCTCTATTCATTATCATTAAATAAGGTTAAGGGCATACTTTTTCTATTGATATGCTCAAACTTCTTCCGCCATCCCTACTCCTAAGAAGTGTTGAGCCACCCTCTATATATAAATAGGAAGTGATGTTCAAAAAAAAAAAAAACATATACACATGTTTACTAACAATTCTATGATTTTTATAGATGGAGGATAGGGGGTCTCATCACGAGCTAGCCTACCATGATCATAAGGAAGCAACGAAGTGGCATTCCCACTATGGCCACCACACCAGGGATATGATCCAATGGATGCATCAAGAAATAAAAGTCCTTGGAATAGGATGTCTCATTACGAGCCGGCCTGCCCACCTTTCGCTGCTTCCAGTGAATGGTAATGTGTTCATCTGGTTACCAAGCTAGCACATTGGTCTCTACTCTGATATCATAATGCACTTCCCCAATTATACATAAAGGACCATGGTTCCAAAGGGTTAGAAAGCAACTCTGTCGAGGCTATAGATGTGTGCAGGCAACAGAAGCTCTGCTGATGGTATTGAAGTCATATTTTCAACATCAATAGTTATTACAATTCCCTTTTCTTATTTTCTTATCTTTACTACAAAGAGATTATGTTCCTAATTTACTTTGAACCTTTACGCATGCGATATATTTAAAAATCAATCATAATAGTTTTAAGTGGAATAATGACAGTAAAGTATTTTTCCTGTGTCAGTTGTCCTTTTTCATTTTTGAATCACCTCACGACATCTCCTCACTTATTGATGATTCTCATTATATGCATTGATTTCAACACTCCGATATCTTTTGTTATCCTTTCATTAATATGCGTACCTTGCCACTTTCAGCACCCCTATACTTCGCCGCCAGCACATTATCCCTTCACTCATTCTGTCGAAGGTGACCTATTATTTCAAAATGGGGCGAGGAGAAACCTCCAATGTACTTATGCATGCGTGTCAGCTCTTTATTTGATTTTGCAAGGCAATATGACATTCCATGATCACAGAGCATGTGGTATAATAACAAGTCCTAGATAACGGTATTTATGCTTGTAAAGTATCATCTAATATAACCATTATAACAACTTTTTGTTCCATCACTTAGCTCTATTTATTGTTGTGCTATCTCTGCTACACTAACCATTTGTAGAATTCAGACAGTATGGGAGGAAGAACAGTGTGCAGGGAGCCGCTAATACTATATGTTTCTGATGCAACCAGAGAAATTTTAGCCTGAGCTGGGTGGATAGCATACTTTACACGATTTCAGCCACCCAACAAAGAAATTGCCATTGAGTTCTTATGAAATTTACAGAATGGACAATCTATGGTAAGGGGCAGACAAATCACAGTATCAGATGCTATGATAGTAGAAGTATCCGAATTGCCAGCCGAAGGACCCGTATGGGCTAACAAACTATTGAAGTTGCATGATGCCATCGAAGCCTTTAAGGATGAAGGACAGGAGATGATCAAAAAAGGCAAAGGCATTCAACCATCTTTGCTTGGAGAACCATGGTGAGAATTAGCAATGATCATCTAGAATTACATCAAATTGGACGAGCGCAAAGATGTGTTAAAGTCGCATCAACTCAAACTATTAGCAGTTCTGAAACAAAAATGCTCTGTAAATTTACCTGCATTATTGAACTTTTTACTCCATGACACCATCGAGAGGCTAAGATAGTCCCGACATACAGAGACTGTAGTAAGCCACCACTGTTTGATTAGGCTGATAGTTAGCTACAACCTCACTCAACATCAATCAAACTAGACGAAATAATATTTTCTCTCGAAGGAGGCTTCGCTCTGCGTGCACCTAATCCTATTCCAGAAAGGAAGAGGACTACCCTTGCAGTGAACATTCCCCAAAAGTGCAAACATTCCACTAGGCTGAGGACAAACTTAGGAGTGGCCAAAAATCCCCAGGGAAATATCAGCTAGCCCAAAGAGCTATCCAGCCCAAGAAGTGAGCAATACTTGCAGTTAGAGGGATGGGACGACCCTGAATCAGACCATGAGGAAGAAACAGGGCATTCTAGGGATGAGAAAAGAAATGAATCGGGACTCCCCTCAACACCAAATACAAGTCCCCCAGGAGATTTATTGCATGATATCGAATTGGCCGAGATCCTGGCCAATATGAATGATTTCAGACAGCCTGAATGCCCACTTAATTTTAATTTGGGAGAAACTCAATCTCTGGAGAACTCTGGCCATGACAGAATTTTATCAAAAAATGCAAGCCGTGAAGAGGAAACAGGTGCAGAGGCCATTCAAGAAGAGGTGAACCAACCTGGTGACACACTTCCAAGAGAACCTAGCCAGGTAGGCCTAAACACGAAGAATATAGGCCAAACAAAAGAAGTAGAAATAAACCAGGAAGACGACTACCAATCTAGGGACACGGTTCTTTTAGAACAGAGCCAGGATGAGAAACTAGGCTCGTTAGGAGCAGAAATTTTTAACAGAACAGTTGCTCCTCCGAAAAAGTATAGAGCCAAAATTAAAAATCTTAGGAAGGAACAGTAGAGGCTTCGAAAAACAGTAAAAAGGCTCAGACGAAAGATAAAAGAAATATCAGTGGGGAAGGTTCGAGACAAAACCTTGGAGATAGTAAACGCAATATTTCAAACTGAATTATATGAAAGAAGAGCTACAGGGACTCAAACTGAGCCCATACTCACTCAACCTGTTAAGGAACATCATGCAATTCTTATAGAAGTAGCTACCCAGACAGAGGTTGTACCCTCTTATAACTTAGCTATTCAGATGGAGGTGGTACCCTCCTACAACATGGCTACCCAGATGGAGGTTTGGATCTCCCATAATAAAGGAACACAAACAATAGGTATTCCTTCTCATAGTAGAAGTACTCAGACAACCATTCAATATAAAGACATCATGACAAGCAACGATCCCAATATATTGAATCTTCAAGAAGATTTAGCACAAGCTCAGCTTGCAGTAGAATGACCTGAACAAGAAACTATCTCCCAGCAAAAATACCAAGAATTACAGAGACAGCTTCGGGACATGAATACATCAGAGAGCTAGAGTGAGACCTTCGACAAATACCGAAAAGGAGAAGAGAAAATTGAGAAAATGAAGCTCAAATTAGAGAAGGTCATGAGTCAAACAGACACTATCTTCTCATTATACATTGATGTCTTGGCACGCAAATCTCTTGCCAATAATTATGCCTTATTTTTGTTAGAACGATACTTGTTGTTAAAAATTAAAACCGTGAGCGGTGGAAACCCCATCGAGTTAAAAACAATTGAGGATTTTATAAATTGTTGCAAACATCATGGGATAAAAGTTCAAAGGTTGCTTTGTGAATTTTACCTACATAATTTTGTATTAGAGGAAGAGGTGGAAAAGAAACCCAACCCTTTTGTGGGGGATGTTCAATTCCAAACCTTTATCTCATTTGCTTTCAATCAACTGAAATGGTTCAAGGTTCATAACACATTCCAAAGACAAAAGCTTGGACTGGATCTTTGGGTCTGAAGTGAACCCAAGCACCCTTTGCAAATGATCTCCAATCACAAGAGTCTGATGACAAGGGAAGGGGTAATCAAAATTTTGGGGCCTATTCAGAAAGATATTGTATAGAAGGGAGTAGAATTCTTCCTCTACATTCAAGAAAGCTCCTTGGTTGCAGCCAAGCTCAAGTGGACAATCTCCACTAGTAATGTACAGAATAGAGAGCCATTTAATTATAAAAATTTTAAGCTAGCTATAGATCGTTTTGTCACTTATAGCAATCTCATTCTAAGAGAAGGTCCTTATTGGCTAGGATGTCGGATCCGTAACCCTATCATTTGGTATCCTATTGAAGGTTATCGGGCTATATACGAATTGCCTGAAGGGCAGACAGGACCCATATTTGAGCTCTTAACCAAGAACCATGGTTTTAGACCACTTTACAACATTCCTTCTCCAACCTATTTTGCTCTGCATACGAATTACTTGCTTTTCATGAGGACATGAAACAGGGTAAGTAGGGGAGTATGTTGAGTCACGAAATGGGTATGTAGTTACTATTAATCTCATCATCCTTTTTCTTTATTCTTATCTTTTATATATCCTAATGCGGTAATATATTGAGGAATTATGGTAAGAAATGAAGGAATTATCTGCAATTATGATTTAGCTAATTATTACCCTTCTTTATGTAGGAAAACAACAAAAGGGACAATTGTTGTTCCCTAATGATGGAACAACAAAAATCAACAAGCAAAGAAAGGAACATGGCAGTTGTGGACAAGGCTAAAGATGAATCATGAGGATCAACATGAGAAAGGAAAGGATGTCTGAAGTTGGAAATCGGTTGCGAATCCCCTAGGATCAGGAGATCCTAAGGGATCGCATTTACCATTTATCTTTTACCCTTTCTGATTATAAAAGGAGACTATTGTAAGAAGAAAGGGAGAAGCTTTTTTATTATTGAATTTGTAATTTTAATTATAGACTCTCGTTGTTGAGAGAAAACGGTTATATTGTAATGCCACTTACATTCAATGGTTAATACATAAGTGAAGTTGTTGTTCCCTCATGTTATCTGAAGTAACTTAGCAGTGTTCGCTGGCGGCTAAGGGCCCGACCTCTGGTGGATTTAACTGATTTCTTTGTGTTATACATCTCCAATTCTCGCAAGTGTGATGGTTTGATAGTATTCTTGCTTTCTGTGATTTTATCTCCTTCGTTGTTTATTGTTTTCCTGTGTTGACATAATACCTCTGCTTTATATGACTTACAGTATTGTCATTGATTCAATTCACTTTCATTTCATATCAAGTTACTTAGATAAATATTCCACTTGATTTAGTCAACTGTAAAGAGTATTAACTATCGTTGTTGGACTCTCAAATTGATATCATTGTTGTTTAGATTATTTACTGAAGATTGGGTTTGATTTAGATTAAATCATTTAAGAAGAGATGAGTTATTGCTACTGTACTCTCGGCTGATGCCATTGCTAGTCGAATTGCTTGAGTAAGGATTGATTATGATTTCGGTAGAAGATTGAGTCTTGAAGTTTAGATGTTATATTCCCTTTAATGATTGCAATTGGAGTTTATTAGATGCATCCATTTACTCTTGTATTTAAAGATCTATACTGCAGTCTAGGAAACATTACTCCCTGAATTAATAGCAACCACATACTGTGTACACTCTTGAAATAAGAGGACTTTCCTGGGTTGATAATTAATGTGGGACAATTAGGATTTTTAAAAGGCACCTTTTATCATCCAACAACGATCATAGTGCCTGTCTGAACTAGGGCTAGAATAGTACCTGTGTCCTTCACCTTTCCTATCTAGAGTGTCCAAGAACCTACCATCTCTAACCATGTCATCCCTATTTGACCTGTGCCCACCATGAGATCTATTGCCATATGCCCCATCAATCTTTTCCTCCTATCCATGGTTTTTCCAAGGTGGTCCCTGTCTCTACAATTTTGACAAACTTTGAAGGATTACTACATCAACTTCTGCTTGTTTCTCCTATGTCTATATGATTTTGTCATTATCTTCCTTGCAACTTCGTAATTCTTTCTTTAAGATTCTCAATGTGTCTACTAATTTAGAAGAGTGCCCAACATCATGTTGCTCATTTGATCCATAGGGAAATTCACGTGAACTGTAGCCTACCATCTTTCTAGTCATCTTGATATTCTTTCATGTCAACCATAACATGTCATTTAAACAAAAATATAAATATAATCAACATACCTCAGTATAGTTTGAGGAGGATATCTCATCTGCAAGATCAACCAAATTAGAAAATACATGTATAAACATAATCATAACAACATATAGATATCATCCTAACCATAGTCTAGTCGTCAATGCATGACCCGATCTACCACACATTATGAACTCATGCATGACAACTACACTCATGTCAATGTATGTATAATCAACATATGTAAAACATGCATGCACACACGATACATAAAAACATTGATATACATGACTAGTGCATAACTAACCTATACTCACAATAAACACATCCAACAACACACCATCAACTTCCGCATGGTGACAGAAATGCAACCATGACCAACGCCATGCATAAACAACAACTATATAGACAACAAGCATAAGGAAGACATATGCAACTAACATGAATGCATGACCAACGCACCTCCCATCCAGCCCAAGGGGTGAACCATGCTTCGAAACCACTATGTAAAACCCTCCTCCCACATTTACCCAAGTTAATCGGTCCACTTGGGTAAACATGTGATGAGAGGCTAATACAATCTGATTTAACTCCCCATGTATAGTTAAGGAAGTGTAACTAACACAACACAACCAATATGACCTTTTGTGCATATCGCGGAACCTACAAGAGCCAACCAACCCTTCTAGGTGATCAACCCTTGAGACAACTTGACACTTCACTTCCCTAGAGCCTTAATCACTCCCATGAAATGGGCATTTGTGCAACTGGTTCCCTCTAGTCACTCTCACAACATGGGCATGCAAGCAACTAGGGTTGTTTTTAGTTAGTTCTAAGCCTACAACCTTGAATTTTGTGCCATCTTTTCAACCCAAGGCTCAAGCCACTGCCCATAACTCCTTGAGACCTTCAAGAATGAAAATTAACATCGAGACATTGATATAAATGCAAATATTTGAACAAATACTTGATTGGACCCCTACTAGAAGTGACATGCATTTCGTCGAACATGTCATGAATATGCAATCTACATGTCATAACAATAGATTTGAGCATAGGAGTCTCATACTTATCTAAGAATCGCTAAGAAGAATTGATGCCTTATCACATTAACTGCATCATCATCTATTAGGTAATATATTAATTGTGCACTCATTTACAATCAAAACATGATGAGAGACATACATCATCATTGTCATAAAACATACTCATAACCAACATATTAACAATAGAAATAATAAGGATACATCAGCCATAAATGCCACATATGAACAAGTACATTTGGTCATAAAATACCAAGTAAAGGAACTATTAATGAATGCAAATGCCAACCAGTTATGGGGATTCCACGAACCACCTGATATTAGATGAACCAAATATTTCTTTCATCCAATCACCTCCATGCCATATTCAAAGCATGAATTTGGGACTCATAAACCAAAATCAACTAGGGTTTCCTGAGGCTACACCACCTCAACCTCATCATTAGAACTAGGCTTTACCACAATATTCACCAGATCACTCGGCCAAAACAAGCATGGATGCCACCAGATTTCTCCACCTACAACATGATGAATTTTCCTATCTCATAATATCTAGGCTTTACTACAATCCACAGTCTTATTCAGGTATCACTAGGCCATAACAGAGACATCGGTATCTAGGATTTATTGCAATCCACACTGGATCACTAGACCCTAACCGAGACTTCACTCTCCAAGATTTACCATATATCCCACCCTAACCGAGATTCCTAGGCCTGATGGAGAGTACCCACCTCTAGGATTTACCATATATCCCACCATCCACTGGTTGAGGATTCCTAGTCCCACTAAGGTAATAAAAAATCTGGCTTTATCGTGACCCACAGTCTGGTTCAGGGGTTGCTAGGCCCATGTGTTCTTTCTTTCAGAGATCCACCTCACTCAGTTTCGAATCCATCTGGAAATCCAACTCAACCAAAACATGAGAACCCATCACACCATGCCTATATGGAAATGGCAAGGAAAGTTTGAAGAACATTGTCGCACCTAGAAAAATGCATGCCTATGATAGCACGAGAACTAAGAACACACTTGCATAACCATGTATGCCAAAACTAACAAGGAAATCACAAATGCAAATCAATACCTACAAGTAATCCCACCGTAGCTACTTGATCCTCCTCTTTCTTGCTTGATCATTGCTTTCCTTCACCTTCTTTGCTCTTCTTGATCCAATGCTAAAGCACTCCAAGAAAATTCTAAGTGTCCAAGAGTGTGTGAGAGAGAGAATAAAGAGAGAGCTTCAAAACTGAACTGACAAAAGGTACCAATTAATCCTCATAATACTTTTTATTATTGAGGCCTCTATTTTCCTCTATTTTCCTTTATTTTCCTCCTCACATGAAACCTATGACATTTCACCTTCCTTTTCTCCTAATTTCCATTATTTTCATAAATAAATTTCCAAAAATTCCATTTTCCCTTTCCAAATTCTTTGCCATTGCCTTTTTCATTTTCCCTAGCCATAATAAACCAATGAACACCCAGACTAGGACGTTTTTTCCCAACATTCATATTAGAACATTTTTTTCATAATCATGGTTATTATTTTGGCTTTATTGATTTTTATTACATGAAAATTTCACTAGGGTTGTTACATATTCAAATTTCACTAGCATTAGAAAGAACCTTCTCAATTGCTTCAATTGAATTTTGTGCAATTTCCCGTGGCCTTTTATTCCAAGCAAATAGAATGGAAAGGTACACTAATTTATCAACAATTCTTACAAATGCATGCAATGTACATATATGTACTCTTGTAAGTGGTATAGGTAGTATGGGATCCATATTTTTATCCATCTCATCTCGATTTGGAGAAATATCTTGTTTACAACTTGTAATCCCATTTGACCACCCGCCCCTTGGCATTTTTTCTTTTTTCCTTTTGTGCATACAATAATTGCAAGTATGCTTTGCATTAGCACCACGACCAACATTATACGTGCATTTTAATGTTTTTAAATGAACTGATAGATGCCATTCAACTTCATATGATCCATAACCGTCAACAACTAGTTTTTCTCCCATTCTATGTGAGGCAATTGTTGTGGGAATCAAAGTTTGATAATAAAAAAACCCATTTAAGTGTTTCATGATATTCCTTAGATATGCGAAACAATCCCAACCACCATATGTGATTCTTAGATTGGGCAGTTTTTTTTTTTTTTTTATCAATTACCTCAATATTAGGTTCCATGGCCCTGTTCATTAATGTGATAGTCACTCTTTCATATTTCTCACTATTAATGAGTTCCATCTCATCCAATTTGACAATAAAAATTAATTTTCCATGTCCTTCCTCCACAGAAATATCATAAAATTTCACCATAGCTTGCAATATTTTCTCTAGATCTAACCATATGTTGTTCTTTGAATTCAAAATCACAATTTCATTCTTAAAATTTTTCTTCCCACCCTTTTGTTTTATCTCTTTCTTTGCTTCTATATGATACATGTCACCCACAAGATCAACAATTTTTCTATTACTTCTTGCACGAGCACCTTTTATATGAAAAGGACGAGGAATGACAACCTTAGTGATTCCAACATTTATCAATCCTTCTCGTAAGCATTTAAAAAGTGTTTTATAGCCTCGTCTACTAATCCTAGTATCATCACAAAAACTTTGGACTTTCTTTGCATTCATAGGATCTGACAGTTGATTTATCACTTAATCAACAAGACATGTTCTAAGGGAATCAAAACATGGTTGTCCAATCATGGATATTATCTCATCTTTCTTGAACATGGACTTCAAAATATAAGATATGTTTCCCCCTCCATGATTTCTTCTCTCTTGTTTGGCTTCATGAGATATTTTATAACATATATTCTCTTTTTCATAGCACCCCCTGTCGATACCAAAGAAGAAATATTGCTAACTTTTTGAATTCTATATCTTCCTCCAAATGGTGTTTTCTTGAGTACTTTCAAATTCCTTGCTAAACTAGCATCCTTAAGTTTTAAACTCTTAATCTCTTTACTAAAATATTGTCTATCTTTGACAAATCTTTTATTTTCTTCAAATTTCTTTTGTCCCTCTTCACCCAATCTTTTATTTTCTATGAAGTTGTTCATAATACTTTGATTGTGTAGAAAGATGGTTTGTTGTTAACTCATATTCTAATTATTTGCAACCAAATTCATGTTCTGAATATGATTAATGCTTTCAACCAACTTGTAGTTTCAGTATTCCAGACCGTATATTGTTTTGAGTAGGTTGTCCACTTTCTTCTCAAGATATTTACAAGTTCCCTTTAAGTTTTCACAATATCCTAGCAACCCATTCTTTCCATTACATAAAAAGTTGACCAATCCTGTTACACTTTTGAAGTCTTAGTGAGAATTTGTGGTAGGATCTATTGGGAATAACTCTCCCTTTACCCATAGGTCAACATTTTTCCCCCCTCTATTCTTTTTTGTTTGTCATTGTCACTCACACCCCTTATTTTAGGGTTATTTCTCTTGTGTAACGGTGCCATATTTTGATCCACCTCAATTACAATAATGTATTTTTTTATTCCATCTAAAGTATCTTTTATATTATCCATTACCCCAAGACTGGACCTGCAACTACAAACATATTGAAAAAATAAATTTAGTATATGATAAATATATAGAATATAAAAAGCAACAATTTAAATAAAATACAATAAAATATTACATATGAGAATAAATCTCCTTTAGGCTCAAAATGTAAAAAAAACTTTTGAGTATGGAACCTAATCATTGCCAACATTCTAACACAAGAATTTCATAACATAATCATTGCCAACATTCTAACACAAGTTCATGGTTAATGGTAATCCACATTTCAATGGGGAAACTTGCATTATATTTTATTTCACTGTTATGGAAATATGATTGTTTGATCCCCTGAATGCGGGTGAAGGGACGAGTGTCAGTGAGGAGCCACATGACAGCCATGTGCTACCTCGTGCTTAAGGTGAGCATTCAATACGTTTCTCGCCGCCATGGAATATATGTACAGATCGAGCGGTAGGCATTCAATGCAAATTCCGGTTAAATGGTGCGACTGCAAATCGCAGTTATGGCGAACAGGTTTCGAGGGATTGTTGGAATTGTTAAAAAGGGAGATGGATTGGGTCATGGCGTTCAGGTTGTTGTGTGCGGTTTTACCTTCCAGGCTACAACTCTTGCTGTTAACGCCTGCGTCCACTTCATTGAAGGCTGTCTCAAGCCCGAAAATTCTGTTGGTTGTTGTTTGTGTTCGGTTGGGTGGCGTCTCAAGTGTGTGGGGTGCTACTTCAACTCTGTTGGGTGTTGTTCCTCGCTGGGAAGAACCTCTATTTCAGCATTTCTATACGCCCCCGGTGCTCCTGCAAAGATGGTCAAACGGAGGGGTTCTGCTCGGGGAGGGTCGTCTCGTCCTCCAGCCACAAGGCCCCGCCTTCACTGTTGCCGCTGTCACTGCTATGGAGGGGCTAAAGCCAACCCCATCCAGGCTAGCCAATTCATGGACGCGAGCAGCCCAAATATTGATCCGGCCCCTTCACCTGCATTCGGTTCCGCCATCTTCACCTTCGACAGCTCAATGAACAAACCCCGCATTAATGCACATGTCTCGGTTCTATTCCTTGAGGAATCTTAGGACGATGAAGGAGGTTCGAGCAGTTTGGAGAAGCTCCCAGGTGGAAGCTCGCTCGATGATGAGAGGAAACCAGTGGGGGCGCCTGGGCAAGATCCTAAAAACCCTCAGGCTCAGAAGGCATCGACTTCCAAGGAGGACACTGAGGATGATTGGGACTCCCTGCGAGAGAAGTATGGATGGTGCAGGGTGGTCGAGGAAAAGTCGGAGGAACAACCCTCCACTGGTTCACACTCTCTTCATCCATTTCTGTTCAGGTTCTGTTTTGGCTAATGGCTATGTCTTATGTGATTTCTGGTTCAAGTCCATGTCTATGTCTGCTCCTGTTAATTTTGTATGGCCTGTCAGGGAATTCGTTGAAAGTCTTATGAGGCCCCTGCGTGGGAAGTATTGTTTTGCTCCTGTGCCCCTACGTGGGACTACTCTGTTTGGTCTGGTACCTTTGTCGTGTTACAATGGCTCTGTATGGGTAGTTCGGTCTAGTCGTGATGCCCCTGCGAGGGCCGGTTTTGTTCTGCGAAAGCCTGGTCCAAAGAGCCACAGTTGGCCTTGGGTATATTGACACTGTGTATGTAATGTTTTCCTGTATATAATACAATAACATAGATTTACTGAGAAAAAATATGATTGTTTGATCAATCTCATTTCTAATCAATCCTAGTTAAAAACTACTCCCACATCTACAAAATTTAGCTAGGTAGATCTTGGGGATACCCCTAGACTAGGATATTTATGGTATAAAATGTGGAGCAAGGCCACCAAAGTGAGTGTATGGATTTTGTGTTGGCCACCAACATTTTGGATGACCAACGTAGTTGTGTTGGCCACACGAGTAAGTGTAGTGACCAGTTTGCAATGAGATTTCATAAATTGAACATAAGGATGGGGCCAAGTACGTGTAGTGACCAGTCTGCAATGTGATTTCATAAATTAGACATAAGGTTGGTCTTCATGGGTGAAGTTCACACTTATGGAAAACCTCATAGTTTAAGTACTAACACCATGCATGCAACCAATTTGAACTTGGTAGGGTGGCCCACATGAAAACCCCTATCTGACCCTTCTATTGCAATGTTAAACCTGTTAATGGTGAGGTTTATAGTTAAATATTTATTGTAGGTGATTGATCCCTTGTTCAGAGTGACTTCCATTGGTTAATTCTAGTTATATTTTCATCCTACCAGGTAATAGGAATTGATAAGGGACTAATATTTTTAGTTCCTTATCATGACCTTGAACTAGAGTAGTTAAGATGGCTTGCATGTTATATGAAAGCTAATCACAGTAAGCTTACCACAAATTTTTGTCCATGTATTAGGGCATCACCATAATGAACATTAGAGTCCATCCTATTCGACACCGCCATGCATATGATATTCAATGCAAGCTTCTAGACAAGTAACTACACTCTTGATGTAGGTACATGGTGTGTCTACACAAGTTCAGGTAATGGACTGATAAGACACAATGTATGGTATGTTATTGCTGCATACCCTAATCAATACCAATCATCCCACCCTAAGGAATGTCATAGTGATCCCACCACTTTGTTAAATAATCTTATATAGTTTTAAGTTTCAGCCTTACAACAATGATATTTTTCTCTTAAAAACATTTAAATGGATAGATACTAGATACAACAGTGAAATTTGAATGTTGTACCTAAAATAGTTCTCTGTTGATGCACTTGTGCACTATGTAAAAGGAATCCTTCAAATGTTCAAGGCTAGTGTCAATTTCCTTGATGTTGTTGAATATCAATTGATGAAGTCTACATGTCTATTCTTTCACTCTTTTTCATGATAACCTTCAGAGTGCTCCTCTAAAACTATAGATAGAAAATTGCAGTAAGTTAACACCTTTTGATGCTAAATTATGAGCTTAATTTTGGAAACAATATTGCTGCATTTTTGGAATTATTTGTGCCTTTTATTCTCTTAGAATTTCATAATTTAATAATTGAACATATCGAGGGTTGTTATGTCTTCTCACATGCACATAATGAAAATATTTAGTTGACTTTGACTTACTGTACAACAACAATCCCTAGCATTTTCATGCAATTACATAAAAACTCATTAAAGGTGTGCAATGGTTAAATCCTTTGATTGTCACTAGTCTTCATTTTTCTTCCCTAAGGACGTTATCCTCTTAAGGAGTGGAAATCTATAGGAGGATAGAAAATCTCGTAACCTTTAACCTCCTTACATTTCAAGGAACGTGCTTCAATATTTAGAGACGCCTATCTTGGAGGTAATTTGGTACATTTCATTAATGTCTGAAACTTATCAGCAATGGTGAAGGAGATTGGTCCAATTCTAATTTGATTGCTTTATGATAGTTTCTAAAGTCTAATTTCATACATGGAATAACATTATGTACAAAATATGGAACTCTTAACTACTAATTCTTCTTTTTCATAAAACAAACTGTTGATTCAAAATTATTAAACTATCAGATGACTTGAATCCCAAGTTTGGATCACTTGAATGAATTTTTTATCACAATGGTTGAGCTTTTTAGATCCTTGAAACATATAAGGATTTGCTAGTATAAATATGTCCACCTATCTATTATCTATATATTGTCTATTGGAAATGTAAGTATGTGTTTTTTTATCTTCTTATTCTACCTTTCGAATAGTTCTTCGTTGGTTTTCTTGAGGGACCACATTTGTTATATCTCATTACCTTTCTCCCACTTATATGGTTACAATTAATCAACCTTTAATTACACTCAATAGTATGCTTTTGTGTATGTGTGAGGAATTCTGATATTTGGTTTATTCTCAGTTGATTGAATAGGGGAAACATTACTCTAAAAGATAAACATTTGAATAACTTGCAAACCACAGATGACACATGTACCATGGGAAGCATATGAACTTAATTGGTTAGTTATATGTCAAGAAATGATTGTTATTATCAAGCAGGGCTCAACTCAATTCCACCCATAGACATAATTCGTAATGGAAATTCCACCTAGATTTACAATAATTATTAATAACCACATTTTTATCACTGGAAACATTTCTGTAATAGAGTTCACATATCAACATATTTATTGGAATCAATTGATAGAAATAAGAATAGAGAAATAAACGCACACAGAGTACAAGTACCTAATTCGTATTGTGATTGTTTCCACTAAGGCACACATTAGTTGCATATGAGTAATTCATCCCTAAACACAGGAACATGCCATATAATCCACCCTCAAGCTGGGATGTGAGGCCACAAGGTTGAACAATGGCTATTGGCTATGTCTCTCAACAATCCCTGATCCGAAATGGATTTGATAATAAATACAAATGGTTTATAAAAGTTTTGTACATGTAAGAAGTTGGAAAATAATTGAGGGTTGAAGAAAAAAAGAAAGGAGGCCTTAGATTCCATTCCCAAGACAATACATTGGGAATCAACTTTTCAAAGTAACCACCTCACTTTACGAGGGTGATAAGGAGGGTGTATGTTACATAGGGGGTGTTTTATTATAGAAATACCAAGTGTGATAAAGCTTGCAATATGCTAGCATCTTTTTTAAACCATACTAGGTTACACTTGTAATATAGAACATGAGGAGGATTGAATGCTCCACATTGATTATTTTGTGTGCAATCCAAGGTATTAATATTTGAAAACCTATGAAATATTTAACCCATAATGCATTCACTCTAATATTTTAGACTTTTTCAATGTTTCCATAATACTAGAAATATGACAAATTTGTAGTGAAGCATAGCACATAATGGAATTTCTAGGAGTGAGAGGCTTGTAAGTCCATCATGGCTATGGTTCTAACATTTCCTCACAAGTATGACAATTTCATTGGTTTAGGGAATCTGTTAGACATCCAATACCATTTCATCTATGAAAACAAGTCAATGTGGTTGATAAAGAATCCTTTGACTCATATTGTCCACGAATTTTTTTGGCTATTATAGCTAAATTAGATAATGATTATGGATTTGTGAGTCATCCAAAATAAACATTAAAAAGGGAAATTAAAATTATTTTTTCAAGACCTTACCTACTCATTTCTAAAATGATTTTGACTATCTCTTGAGAATAATACTATCTGTTGGTCATATAGATTGTGCATCCTGTAGTCCTGGAATCTGGGTGTATAATAAAGGAGAATATTATAGATTCATGCCTAATGTTCAGTACTATTTATGGCTGCAATTCTACAAACTGAACATATTAATGAGGCTTACCATAATTTTGTTCCTAGTGTAATTCTACCCATATTCGGTTGAGAGAATTTTGTTTGTGATGTAATTCTACACATATTATGTTGAGAGATTGTACACAATTGAGGCATATTACTTATGACTCTTTCCTAATGTAGCCATGTACATATTCTATTGGCATATGTGGTTCCATTATTGAGCCTAGTTGTTATCACTACCAATTTCAAGCATTTAAATTTTATATGCCCTATCTAACAACAGTAATAAAAGTCAATGACTATATGCCATCTTTGTAGGGTCTTTTCTCTATTTTTTGGCTAATATAGTTTGACGACTAGGAAGATGAGATTAAGAAAAATGGTTTATAGCCTAGACTTTGTGTACCAATGGCTCACTCATATGAGTTGGTTAGCTGTAGAATAACTTTAATACTACACCCATAGATCATACCAAACTCAAAGGTTGTTTGCACTATGTTTCTCAACACTTTTACAGTGTTTGCAAACAAATTTCAAGGTTTGTTAATATGAGATTTCTGCATGTCCTTACAACCTCCAGAAATAAAATATTGGAAACTTAGATATATGAAGAGTAAACATTTGGGCTTCATACTATCTACCATATAAAGAGTAAGAGCCTTAACCTAAAAATTTTCCATGGTTATATCTAGTCGTGCATTATGGAGGTTATCCCTTTCATAGCGAAGGTAAGGAAGTGTACCAACTTCTTGAGTGCATGAGGTGTGCCCAGATATCTCGTGATAAGATTGTGCCTTAACAATTGTCTTTTCTTCTCCCTAATAACTATGCTTGAGTCAACGATACAAGAAGCAACTGATAGAGGTATGAGAGAAACTGAGAAAAGCATTGTAAGGTGGCACTTGCTAATTGTGATAGGGGCACAGACAAATGATACTAGATAGCTCCACAGAATGTGGAGGTGTGTGAGGCTGGTAGGTAATCAAAGGTATGGTTATTATTCCTACCAAGAAGGGATGTTGGTCTTGTGCAAGTATAGTGTGGAGATATAGAGAGTGTCTATGTATAAGGAAGATGAAAATTTCCTGAGTAAGAGCATTAACCTACAAGATTCCATGTTTATAGTTACTAACCTCTAGTTTTGTAGCTTCTGTGGCCCTCAAAACACAGTTCCTGCGTTCCAAATTTTAGATTCTCCTACCCTTGCGACCAACTCTCCAAATTTATCTCCTCAGGTATAGAATCTCACACTATCTTACTCTTTGCATCCCCAAGTCTTCCTTACTGCACTCCTTTATTGCTACTTCCTGCCTATGGTTACTTAGGACTTGGTTAATTGAGTTTCCATGTCCTTCCACTTGGCTTCCATGGTTCTCCCCTGCCTACCATTATCCCCTTTTCCATGCTTCTTCTAGAATTAGCTAATCTTTCTAATTCATGGAGGAGAAAGGAATATTGTTCAAATTCATGGGGGTGAAGTGAATACTGATATTTGGCCAATGGCAGGATGGAAAAGAAGGCTTTGAAAAATATTTTGGGAATGGAAAATACGGGTCAGAATGGTTGAAATGTTGCATTTACTCCAATGTACCACATGTACCTCATGATTGAGCTCCAAATTCGACCTAGCCACCAAAACAAGGGCCCTTGGGTAGCAGTTGGCAAAATAATGGTTGATAGTCGGTTTAACGACTGGCTTTTAATGAAATTATTTACCCACAATATTAGAGCTTTCTTAACCTTCATCTTGCCCGCACGATGTCTGAACTTCTAAACATTGATTTGCCTCAAGTGTTGGCTTCAAGTGCAAGGTGTCATTTGCCTCGGTTGCCCACCACAAATATCTTGAAAAGCCTCACAATAATTATAGACCTCTCAATTTGTGGCACCTCCATCGGTTCTGCACCTCAATCCCACTAACATTCAGATTTATATGCTCTCAAATGTAAAATTTTCTATTATTGACATT
This sequence comes from Pinus taeda, assembly GCA_000404065.3. Taxonomy (NCBI): domain Eukaryota; kingdom Viridiplantae; phylum Streptophyta; class Pinopsida; order Pinales; family Pinaceae; genus Pinus; species Pinus taeda. Next base: position 81,801 of record APFE031444535.1, read on the forward strand.
TTTAAATTTCACATTTCTACTTTGCTACGAAATTTTTTATCAATTAGTTTATTAGATCAACTTTCTAAATGACATCTAGTTTTTTCCCAAAATTGAGAAATTTATATGTATATATAAAGAAAAAGTTGTATCTAAAATCATTGCAAGTGTACATCAAAGGATTTTTCTTACCTAGATATAAAATGGTTATCTATTTTTGTATAACTATCAAAGGAGTTTTCTTGCCTAGATAAAACATGGTTATGTATTTCTGTATAACTATCAAAGGAGTTTTCTTGCCTAGATAAAATATGGCTATGTATTTATGTATAACTACATTCATTATGGCCATGTTACTCATAAATTATGTCATGATTAGTTCCATTTCTGCGATATTTTATCGCACGTTCGGATACCAAAAACTTATAAATAAATAAAAAAAGTGTAAATAAAACTATAAATAAATGAATAGTATGCATTTGGATTTTAATTTTCATGCAATATTGGTAAGTGAGTGGAATCACAATTGTCCTTTGTTGGAAATAGATCCACGTTATGTTTTGCATGGGAAGACTTATGTCGTCACCTGGTAGAATTTCATCTTTCATGCCAAAGGATGTGTCGCTTATATGTTTTCATTTTGGGATACTCAAGTCAGAGTCAGGCACATTTATCCAATTTTGATTTAGCTCAAAGACACAAAGCTAGGCTACATTGTTATAGATGTCAAGCTCTATGAATTCATGGTTCTCTTCTCGTAAAATATTGAATTAGTATGTAGGTTTTACTTTTTGAAGATCCCAACGAAAATTCTATAAGACCATTCATATGCATGAACATGGCCTGCAAATAATGTCGACTTTGTATTTTATGAACCACTACTCAAAAATAGTTTAGCTATAGGATAACCTCCAACATTTCAACATAGGATACATGATAACCAATCAATTAAATTGAGGATACAGAATAACCAATCCATTAAATTCAAGGATGGGAGGAGATCCTTTAGGCTTGGTAATAAAGAATTCTTATGTTTTTTCTTGTTTATTTGAGTCCATGCTTAGCATTCTTTGGGAACATTTTTCTAATAAGAGCAAAATGTTTGAGACTCATGGCTATCACATCACGATATATAGAGGATACTATGTTTTCAAATTTATGGTAATGTTGTATCACTACTTTGCTCCTTGCCTAAACTGTATGTTATATTATGAGCTTCCATAGCTTTTTTTAGATAGTAAGGGTTGATTCTCACACTCATACAACTAGATATTCTGAGTTTACTGTTCATTAGTTCATGAAAATGGCAAAAGGGAGTATTCCAAAAGAAGCCTAAAGTTAATATGTTCGAAAGGCCTTTTAATGAAGACTTATTGGGTTTTATGGAAACTAACCTATACATATTTCGTGTTCTAAATCTAAACTTCATGTTAGGTAAGAGATGTTAGGAACCCCTAATTTTTTTTGTACTCTGCTCTCCAACTTCTAGTGAACAACCTCATTAGGTTATTAAAGTCTTTCATAACTTGTTAATATTCTATGGTTTTGAAGCTTTTTGCCACCATTGAGCCATATATCTTAATCTTTATAAGCATGGTTTCTGGGAGTTAAATTGGTTTTTCATATGTCGAATTATGATTGAGGAGTCCCCTATTATGAAAAGGATTTGGATTCCTTTTGATTTAAGAATATTTAGCCCCTGATACAAATTCTTCACCTCAGCTTCGTTGATGGATTCACCTAACCCCTAGGCATAGCTTATTCAACAGATAGTTTTGTTGTAAGATCCCTCCTTTGCTGAAGCTCCAAATTTTTCTCTCTTGACTCTGAGATATCATTACAAAGGCAAGAATATTCAGCATAACATGGGGCACATAATTTTTTTTCAAACACATACTACATGCACAAAAATAAGCTTAATTTTACCTTGGATTTGTGATTGCAGACTTGCATTTGTAGAAATTTCATCCTGAAACTGGCTATTGAGATGATCAAATTCAGCTTGAGCTTTCAGAATAGTTAACATTTTTCTCTTGTTGAGCTAGCTCAGTGCTTTTGTCTAATGTTAGTAGCAATTTGTTGACATTGCTCAATTCCACCATAGAAATTTGTTCCAACTCAACAATCTTGCTAGATAGTTCTAGAATTTCATCCTTGAAGCCTTCTTTCTCACATTCGGATGTAAATAATTTCCTTTCATATTCTTCCACCTGAATCTCTAGTTGAACTTTTGTCCATTTCCAATTTGGATTGAATGACTTGCATGATTTTACAGGCATTTTCTTTGAAGGCTGGCTCGTTTTGTACTCCTTGAAACTGCATTTGAAGATTTTCCAATACCCTAGTCTACTCTTCAAAATGAAACTCAAGTTGAGCTTTGTCCATTTCCAATTTGGACTGAATGGCCTGCATGCTTGTGCAAGCATCTTCTTTGAAGGCCAAGTACTTTTCTAATCCCTGAAACTGCGTTTGAAGATTTTCCACTACCCTAGTGTAATTTTCAATTTGAGACTCAAGCTGAGCTTTCTCTGTTTCCAATTTGGACTGAATGGCCTAGATGCGTGTACATGCAGGCATTTTCTTTGAGGGCCAACTCCCTTTTTACTCCCTGAAACTGTGTTTCAGTTCAATATTTCTGAACAGGAAGCTGTTTCAGGATTTCAGAAATCAATCAACCTTTTTGAATGTTCACAGTGTTATGAGAGAGGCACCGCCCAAAGCATCACCGTTCACATGCACATAGCTAGCACATGCAAATAGCCATGTCGTGTGGTCTGGCATGGTCTGACGACATGTGCCACTAGCGAAATATGTTGTGGCGTGTTCATATTGCTCATTGGCATTGTGGCGTGCTCATATTGTGTCTCATATTACCTAACCAGACCAAGACATATATATAGATATTAGCAACTGGAAAACAAACATTTAATGTCATGGTATTAATGGCAGCATTAGTTTCAATTTTTGAAATATCAATGAAATATGAATCAAACAAATCCTGTTAACCATGATATTATAGTCTTTTACATGACATTATGGCCTCTTCCGCTTTTGTGCCTCGGGAAGAGGCCAAATAAGATGATCAAAAATCTTATTGGTTACTAAAATGAAATGCCTCCATTTGATAGGTTGAACAACTATATTTCATGTAAAAGGGAAAATAAACTTTAGCTTAGTCTTGCACGGATTAATTCCAGGACTAAAAAAACGATTACTATAGTCCCATGTCATAGGCAGTAGGGACTACTAAATAAATAAGATTGGGTGGGCCACACTTGCATCCCCAATTTGTTTTGCACCAAACTCCGCAAATTCCCACAAATCCATCATGGTTCATCCTTTGCTAATGGTTTTCATTTCTATAGACCACCAACAATGAAAACCATTGTTCAATAAAATATTCAACATTTTAATGTGCACAACTTTTGACGTATGTGCTCCTAGAGAATACCCAATTCTCAATTGCACTGTGACCATAAAACTCTATCAAGAAATCCAATCCGAACTATTTTATGTAAAATTTAAAAGAAATATTGACATCTTCATCAAGAAGGAAAAATTATGGTCTACTATTTTAAAGAAATGATAAAAGTATATAATTATAAAAATTAAAGAAATGATAAAGGTATATAATTAAAAAATAAAAATAAAAATAAAATAATAATAATAATTGATGTAATTTTAATAAAATAATTTAATAATAATAATAATTTATATATAATAATTATATTATGTAAAATGTAAAAAAATAGTGATATCTTCCTGCAGAAGGAAAATTATGGTGGTTATTTTAAAGAAACGATAAAAGTATATAAAATTAAAAAAAAAAAATAATAATAAATAATAAAAAATAAAAAAATAAATGTTAATGTAATTTTAATAAATAATTTAATATTAATAATAATATTATTTTAATTTTGAAAAATTTAAAGTATAATTAATAAAAATAGTCTATATGAATGAGAAGATAAGATATGAATGAGAAGATAAGATAAGATTATTAGAGGTGGTTAATTTATGATGGATGGTTTATGGTTAATGTTGAGTATTTCTTAGATATTTTAAAATTTATGTTTATTTGAAGATGGGAGAATATACATGTGAAATAAAAATTAGTTAGCTAAATGGTAACAATAATATTTTTGTTGCAATAGTTTTATTATTATTATTATTATTGTTATATATTTATCAATGGTAGATACAAATGAAACTTTATGCTTTATCAACCACATTAATATTTTTAATGTGGTTTTATAAATTATTTGATAAACTCTTAAGAACTTTCATGACAATTATACCCTATTTATAAATTACTACATAAAATAATGTATTACATATATTGTATTATATTATTTGATTTTAATATAGTATATTTTTTTTGTAAGCTGAGGAGAGTCCTTTCTATTATATTACTTCGGGTTAAAACCAGTACATAATCATGGTGGCCTCAACCCGCCCGAGGGGAAACCGGGTCTGTTGGCCACCTTAGGTTCTTAACATCCATCCAGAAACCAAAAATTTTAATTCTTCTTGTCCATGCTAAATAAACCAAACAGTCATGTACACTATTACATTTTCTCCTATTCATAGTAAAATAAAAAAGGAACTGGAGCTATCTTTTTGCTGTAACAAAAACTATCTATTATCCTCAACAAAACTGCATCACTCATACCCGTATCCTCAGATGTTTCCCTCGGTTTTCTTCTGACCATCCTCTTCCTTTGTGCCCATGTTGCTTTTCTCAATCATCTACTGAATTTCATCAAGTTTCTTATCCTGCATCATCATTGCAATCTGTATGTTTTTCATCTCTCTTCTCAGGTTTGGAATTCCTTGAGATAGCTCAGCCATTTCAACAGCCACTTGCTCCATGGCTTTGGCCAGCAATCTCTTCATCACCCAATAAACATGTAATGCCTGTTTATACAATGTCTTCCGCCCTCTCGTGTTTCCAAGATCAGGAAGTAAATATTCCCAATCGTCCATCTCAGAGCCAGATTGAGCGTGGGTTGCTTCCTCCTCCAGGTGTTGGATGATTCTTCTTATATCTTTATTGGTATTTTCACAATATGCTTGCTCAGCATACTGTATCCTCTTCCCCAGAGATCTTCGGTACTTCCTAGCTGTGGACGCCTCCTGTCTCCCCCCCCGATCGTCCTCTTCCTCTGCCATAACGTCCTCACCCTTTACCTGATGTTCCTCTCCCCCTGTAGCAGCCTCTACGTCCCCTACCCTTCATGCCCGAGGAGCTACCAAATTCACCCTCATCATCCTGCCCTGCCTTTCGCCTATCACCCTGCTCTCCTGCTTCCGGCTCATTACCTTTTTCTACTCCCTCTTCCTTCCGCGCCTTCTTTTTCTGCTACTCAGGTCCTTCCGGGTTGTTGTCGAACATTTCTACTTCGTCATCCGAGTTAGTTTGGACTGACTGATAACGAAATTCATCGTTGTCTGCCACAGGGTCCTTCCCTTTCTTCCCCGGGCTACGGCGACATTCAATCTCCTCCTCCGCCTCCGCACGCATTTTTCTCCTGGTCGTCATCTGAGTTCTTCCCTCCTTGCTGTCTGTCTCCCCTCTCTATTCTCTCTACTCTCCTCTGTCTCCACCTGGTTCTTTACCGATCTTCCCCTTGCCATGCTCTTGATTTTAATATAGTATATTAATTACATGTTATTATATAATTTAATTGTATAATTTAAATAATATAAATTTCAATTAATGATATATTATACAATTATGAATTTATGAATTTATATTTATAATATATTATAAATTATTTAAGTACAAAGAACAAATGCATTAGTTGTTGAATGATAATGACTTTTTCTTTAAAAACTCATTCTTATTTATAGTCACATCAATACAGTTTTTTTTATTAATTTTATTTTGGTACAACTATTCAATTGAATTTAACCATGGTTACATGGATTGTGGTGCAAAAAGTGAATTGCAAATTCATAAATATTATTTTATTGGTTTAGCTACTATTTTATTATTTCCTTAAGAGGCCCATTTTAGACTTCAAAAATCCCATAATGACATGAGAGTCAATAATTGTGTTAGCATACTCACACACACACACACACACACACACACACACACACACACACACACACATATATATATATATGATTTCATAATCATGCACTCTCATTTCACAACAATATCTACTAGGTAAACCCAAGACCAATACATCAAATAGTTCAGGCTAGGGATTTGATCAAATAGACAAATATATACCTAGGGTTTCATTATATAACAAAAAACCCTAAAGGACTAGGGTTTTTATCATGACATTATCAAAACCCTAAATTTCAAAATAACAGGATTTCATCATATGTTCTAGACTTTATCAACAAACCCTAAGAAGAATAAGGTTCATAATCGACATTGACATGCCCTTAGCAATAATAGCCTAGCATTTTCCAGTGAATCCTAAAGGTTAGGGTTTCATAAGAATGATCAAACAATAAGAGATAATATAACAAGGGTAGATTCATCTAATGATTAATCACCATAACAAGAATCTTTATGATTCAAAACCACATGCATAAAGATACTAGTAATGTACAACAAATTTTAAAAAAATGATCATACCTTTTGTATGAAGACAATCTTGTAATAAATTTTGAGTTATTCTTTAAAAAACCTTGTAGGACTTTAGTTCTTGAAGAGATTCCTTTGCAACAAAATTTCTTTCATGATTGAAGGCTTTCCTTTGAAGTCTCCTCCTGTTAATGGTATTGAACCTGCCAACATTTAGGGGACAACCCCGGTATGAAGTCCCAACTAGACCTCACACCATTTGGTGTGGGAGTCCCATCCAGTATGATGGCCCAGTTTCCATTATCTTAAGGATTTGTCTCAACTCTTGCTTGTCATCACTCATATGCTTTGTCTTTGGGAAGTGAGGTTTGTGTGCCTAGTGAGTGTCAGTGTACTTGTGTCAATGGTTCTTTCACTGTGAGGGGAAGAGGGTCAAGGTGAGTTCCAGGTTGAAATGGATCAGTCCCAATTCGGCTAGGAATACACAACACAAAAGGACATACACAACTTTCGGCGGAGAAGTCCACTCAAATGCAGAAGTTAAGATAACACATACAACACTCATGGATCAATCTGAATGAGTGCAAATATTGTCACAACAAGGTTCATGTGAAAGGTTTATCTGATGTCCGACAGAGCAATTGACATGGACGAGACAAAATTAACAACATATACAACACATTTCCATTAGTAGATTATGCATTACAACAAATGAATCAGTTCAAATGTAGAACACAAGTTAAAGAAACATGAATTACAAGACTTGTTAAAGATCAGTCTTACAACAAATACAATACATGTGTGAAAACATGCTAGCCTGTTAACAGGCTTCTGAATTGAGCGAAAGTTCCAAGACACATCGTTACACCATACATCACTAACCCCGTCAGCGGAGTGTTGGAGCCGCTACTTATTCCTCAAAGAAAAGATTACAGACTCTCTTGGCTATGTGGGAGGAGCTGAGGTGAAAATCCCTTTCATGTACAAATGAGATGGTATTTATAGCCAGGGGTGAAACTGACCCTTGTAGTTTTTTGACTACCCTCATGACCATTTGATTTCCATGACTTTCTGACTTACATGACTCTATGTTCAATAAGTGGGTCTCTTGGACTTCCACGTTACATCACATTAATTGAAAACAAACCCATACTGGAGATGTGGGCAACATGACTCATGACTTGACTCAACATGACTTGACATGACAATGCTGGTACATTCATGCTGTTGTTGGAGATCATGTCAAGCTACAATGTTGCTAAGTGATGGATGTCTGCATGGTGTATCATAACTTCACCTCCGCATGGCAAAGTGCACGGGGTTTTTGATGGTCCTTTTTTTTGCTTAATGAAGCTTTAGCATGTTGCTCCTTGCTTTCAATGATGGAAGGCTTGACAGGCTCAACTGTTTGCGAAGGTGAATGTTCGTCGCATTCATCTCCTTCGCATGCTTCGTTCATTTGTCCATTGGTTAACCTGTGATTCTACATGTGATCCCTTTATTCATCCCATTCTTCATCTTTCCATGTTCGTTGGTGTACCTATGCCTGCAATCACTCATGACGAGATGACATCAAATCCAAAACCTCCTAATCTACCATGACACATGATCATTCGAATGTAAGTGATCAGGAGAGGCAACAAGGTTGTGATGTAGGATGATGGCTCTTGGCATTGCTAATGAAAACTAAAAGAGTCACTGAGTGATGGAGATGAGTAATTTGAGTCGATAGTGACTGTCTGTGGGGTCTAACTCAGCTGGGAGGAAAAATTGCATAAATTTTGGGAGGAACAGTCTGGGTTGCTCGAAGACAAGGTAGGCATGCTCTACACATTTTTCAGAACGAATGGGAAGGAGGGGCTGGATAGCCAGATTTTCACAATTTTTGAGAGGAACGGTAGGGATGCATGAAGGGTAAACAGGTAGGGTAGTTTTCTGGGGGAACTGCCCAGGAGACTGGTAGCTAGAACTACACAATTCCTAAAGGGAACTACCAGTTGGCTGCTGGTTCACTAGTAGCAAGAACTGCGCAATTCCCAGAGGGAACTACCACTTGGTTGCTGGGGTCACTGGCAGCCAAAACTATGCAGTTCCCAGAGGGAACTACCAGTTGGTTGCTCAGTTGCTAGAAGCAGAAACTATGCAATTCCACGAGGGAACTGCAAGTCTACTGCTAGGAGCTACTGGCGAGGAAATGTACTAAGGCCAGGAGGCTGGCCTTCTGATCTTCTATGCATAATTTTTGAGCTGAGATGACTGATGGGAAGTGGAAGGCCTACTCATGAATACTGTACAATTTTCGAGATGAACAACCGGTCGACTATCTAGATGACTGACTGGGAAAACGACGCAATTTTCTGAAAGAGACAAGGATGGGCACTTGGTATCTGTCAGGCCTGTCTGCATAATTTCCTCAATTAGTTAAGCGAGTGATTTCAATGGCTTCTGCAAAAATTTTGAAGGGAGTTAGTCTGAGGTTTCCGCTAGGTCCGACTATCCGGGTGGCCAGCATGAGAGTTGATTGATTGCTTGCAGGCAGCACAGCTTGAACAAGCTAGCTTGGTGCTTCTGCACTATTCTGGTTGACAGTCAATCAAGTCGATGGCGGGGTGATGGTTCGACTATTAGGGTGGATTCCAATCGTCAAAACTTCAGCAAAAATGACTAAGTTTGTGAACAATCAAAAGATGCATAGGTGATCATACGAACATACACTAACATGGCTTGACGACGAAACGACCCAAACCATCCAGACACGCATGTTCAACATGACTTACCAACGGTGCAAGTGACAAGTGCAACACTCGTGATCGATCGTTCATGATCGAGATGATGCTTGTGCGACAATGAATGTGACTCCATGTGTAAGTGCAACAAATGCTTTCGTAGCAAACACAACAAGCACATATGAAGCGAACACTTTAAGCATAACAAAAACATGGTTGCAAGCATGACTGAGACATCAGCATCCAGAGTCTTGAATGAAATGAACAAGCAAGGCAGATGTAAAGACTCACACAAACTCACTGAGTGAACCCGAGTGTGTGCAGTCATCAAGTGAAACTCTTTAAAGGAGACTCTGAAATTGGTATAGGCCGAAATTGTGGAGGGTGGTTGTAGCCACTACAACACTTACCAACACACTGGTAGAACTCCAACCTCTCTGTTTTGGTTCATTGCTAGCACATGCCCTTGGTCTTTCGGGGAGTATTGAATCCTTGTACAGGTTACTTCAGCTTCCCCACTTACCCCATGGACATACATGGTTCATCCTTTGCCAACTTAGTCAAACACAATCAAAAGTTTAGATTAGATCTCAGTGTTTCGAATCCGGGAAGGGTAGTTTAGCTCGTGAGTTGAATATTTTCAGAGTATAGGTTTTCATCTTTGGTGTTGCTCCATTCCCAGCAGGTTTGGATAGTACCTCGATGGAGTCACACAAGAAAACACACATTGATCCACTACCAGCAAGCCTAGTCATTAGCCCGATGGAGTTGCATGCTTCACCTCTCTGCACAAGAAGCCTTTCTCTTCTTTCGCCTTTGTATTTTTCAAGAGGATTGTGAATAGGCACTTATTTATTTTTAGGGTGGAAGAGGGATCCTGACTTATTGAGAACAGAAGAGGTTGTTCCTTCACAGAAGCGTGTAAGAGCTCTGACATAGGTTTTCTCGTTTAGATTTTTCCCCTTCATCATTTCTACTAGTTGTATTAGCTTGAACACACAGAGCAGAAGGTTGAGTACAGGCATGGGGCTTCCTAGTGTCGAAATAGGTTCATGGTTGGACTGAAACTTCCCTTGCAGATGGATCATATTTTATGTTAGGACTTCATCAATTGAAGGTTACAACCAAGCACAGAGAAGCTAGACACAAGACTGGCCAAGTGCTCCAGCGTCACGAGTTTCCTCAAATTTCAGCCACATACTCTATTCAAAAGCCAAAACGTAGTAGTTGGTAGCACTTATTTCTGGAAACAAAATAGTAATATATCAAACAAAAAAAATGAATGTGAACAAAAATAGTAAGCAAAAGAAGCAAAGCAAAGAAGAAGTAGAAGTAAAAGTGAAATCAAAGCGAGTAAGAAAACACACAAGAAAACAAACAAACAAACATGTAAGGTAAGAAAGAAAACAAGCATGTAAGCAAGAAAACTGAAAGCAAAGACTACTCCTACTACTAAGCTAACGATGCATGGGACTAATCACATGAAGTGATATTTCCAATGCAGCCATCAGCGCATTGGTTGACCCATGTTGGTGAAGGCTTGGTCCACGAGAAGCCCAGTTGTGTGAACCAAAAAATGTGAAAGATACAACAATGAAAACAGACACACTCCAAGCTTACAAGCATCCACAAAACAAAATGAGTAAAATCACATGTCATGCACTCAGTGGACTTGCCATGATGTTGCGATACATTGCATACATATGTTGAGTGCATGCATTCCCTTGATCGTGATATGGAAGTGAACGTGAGAAATGTAGACCACTTATGTTGCACAAGTGTGCTTGTTCTATAAGATTACTCCAATGCATGAGCGATGGGATCGTGTAGTTTGAGTGGAGGAAGTAAAATATGAGTGTTAGATTGATCTTGAGTGCATACAGATGAGCGATGAGGAGCCTTAGGTGTTTGAACAATTTCCTAATTAGAAGTGAAACCAACCTCAGGAGAGCGAGGGCTTGGCATAACCATCAGCTTGGGCTGAAGTGCCTCGACAGTCTGTGGGGTTTCGACTTCATTAACAGATAGACCTTGGTAGACCAGTGGCCTAGATGGATTAAAAATGAGTGAATCAAAATCGTGATTGGATGATGAGGTGAAGAGATCACGAAAATCAAAATCAGAAAATTTAGGACGTTGGTCAGCATCCTCATGGTTTAATGAATCACACACAGGGGTAGATGAGAAGTAAGGATGTTCACCCTTTGTGTTTCCAAAAATAGCAAATGAAAGATCAAGTTGATTTTCAATTAATGATTGGTCCTCTCCATTGTTGGATGGTATGCTAACATATTGTGTGTCCTGCAAGAGATCAACAATGGCTGCATCCGTCGATGAAGACACACATGTGAAATCATTGGTGGCAGGTTCACCAAAGAGGTTAGGAAAGAACAGAGCAGGCTCGGACGGAAGGGAGTCATCCTTCACCGAGTGTTGATGTTCAAGCTCCCACTCACACTCTTCATGAATGATAGTGCATGTTGGTTGTGCAACACCAACTCCGTCAATGGGTTGTTCCTTCTTCACAAAAATTGAAGAGTCTGGAATGGATGAACACAAGATAGCATCATCCGAAGGAACACCCGAGTGTGAAGATGGAGGTCGTAGAAAAGAATTCATATGAGAACTTGAAGGACTCACAACCAAATCTGAGCGAAAATTGAGAGAAATGATGTTGGGAGAATGTGAAGGATGAACAGGTGTGTGAGCATGATCCTCAACATCACTGGGCAGTGGTGGAGTTGTTGAATGAGAGGGAGGTGGAAAGTTAGTTGAGATAGTGACCGCATCCACATGAGATTGTGTAGTTCCATCAATGAAGAATGTTAAGGGAGGCTTGATTTCAAACTTTCTCTTGGGCTGAACAGATTTCTTAAGGCAATACTCAAACCGCTCCCAAAGATAAACAAATTTCATCTGGCTCCTCGGAGCTTGAAACTGCAAGTCACAAAAGTGTTGCGAAAAAACAATAACCGATTCATGCAGAGCCCTTTGTTGCTGTAACAGTTTTTAGTCAAGATGGTTTGGATCAAAATGATAGAATGTGTCTTCAATAAGATCACATAAGTGCTCAAAAGAGTGCATGGTGTCAGCTAGTAGGCTGAGCAACCATTGAAATGGAGATTCACGAAGTGTGTATGCAAACAACAAACCAGCCTATTTGTCAGAAAACTCCTCTTCCTCATGAATCATGGAAAGAAAGTTATGTAAGTGCTCAAGCTAGGCCACTTCATCTTCACCATCATACGTGAAACTAGACAAGAGATTGAAAAGCTTCCTCAAGATGGAGACATCTTCACGATTCGAAAAACATCGCAGGGGAAGAAGAGTGAAAGACTCCATGAAAGGTATGTAAAGGTTCAAAATTGGATGAGGACATAGCTTGTCATCAGCCCCTCCTTCTAGCACTAGAAATGTTGACGGTGTTGGACCCACCAACATTCAGGGGATCACCCCGGTATGAAGTCCCAACTAGACCTCACACCATTTGGAGTGGGAGTCCTATGCGGTATGATGGCCCAGTTACCATTGTCTTAGGAATTTTCCTCAACTCTTGCTTGTCAGCACAGGAGAGTGATCTTCTTTGTCTTCGAGAAGTGAGGTTCATGTGCCTGGCGAGTGTAAATGTGCTTGTGTCAATGTTTCTTTCACTGTGAGGGGAAGAGGGTGAAGGTGAGTTCCATGTTGAAAGGGATCAGTCCCAACTTGGCTAGGAACACATAACAAAAAACGACATACACAACTTATGGTGGAGTAGTCCACTCGGATGTAGCAATCACAACATACAAGTTAAGATAACACGTACAACACTCACGGATTAGTCTGAACGAGTGCAACAGTCACTACAGCAAGGTTCATGTGAAAGGTCCGTCTAATGTCCAACAGAGAAGTCGACATGGATGGGATAGAATTAACATCATATAAAAAACATTTCCATTAATAGATTATGCATTACAAAAAATGAATCAGTTCAGATGTAGAACATAGGTTAAATCAACATGCATTACAAGTGTTAAAGATCAGTCTTACAATAAATACAATACATGTGTGAAAACATGTTGGTGTGTTAACATGATTCTGAATTAAGAGAAAGTTCCAAGACACATCCTTACACCATACCTCACTAACCCCGTCAGTGGAGTGTTGGAGCCACTACTTACTCCTCAAAGAAAATATTATAGACTCTCTTGGCTATGTGGGAGGAGCTGAGGTGAAAATCCCTTTCATGTACAAATGAGAGGGTATTTATAGCTAAGGGTGAAACTAACCCTTGTGGTTGTTCGACTACCCTCATGACCATTCAACTTCCATGACTTTCCAAATTACATGACACTATGTTCAACAAGTGGATCTCTTGGACTTCCACACTACATCACATTGATTGGCAACAAGCCCATAGTGGAGATGTGGGCGACATGAATCATGACTTTACTCGACATGACTTGACATGACAATGCTAGTACATTTCTGTTGCTGCTGAAGTACATGTCAAGCTATAGTGTTGCTAAGTGATGGATGCCTTCATGGTGTATCATAGCTTCACCTTTGCATGTTGAAGTGAACGGAGTCTTAGATGGTCCTTGGTTCACTTGATGAAGCTTTAACATGTTGTTCCTTTCTTGCAATGATGGAAGGCTTGACAGGCTTAAATGTTCACGAAGTTGCATGTTCATCGCGTTCGTCTGCTTCGCATGCTTCATTTGTTCCTCTGTTGTTGAACCTGTCATTCTGCATGTGCTCCCTTTGTTCATCCCATTTGTCATCTTGCCATGTTTATTGGTGTACCTATGCTTGCAGTCACTCATAACGAGATGACATCAAATCCAAAACCTCCTAGTATACCATGACACATGACCATTCGAATGTAGGTGACCAGGAGAGGTAACAAGGATGTGATGCAGGATGATGGCTCCAAGCACTGCTAATGAAAACTATGCAAGAGTCACTGAGTGATGGAGACAAGAAATTTGAGTCGACAGTGACTGTCTACGGGGTCTAACTCGACTGGGAGGAAAAATTGCGTAAATTTTGGGAGGAACAGTCTTGGCTACTAAAAGGCAAGGCAGGCATGCTCTGCACATTTTTCAAAACGAACAGGCATCGAGGGATGGAAAGCCAAATTTTTTCAATTTTCCAGAGGAATGGGTCACGCTGCATGAAGGGTTAATATGCAGGGTTTGTGCAATTTTCTGGGGGAATTGCCCGAGAGACTGACAACCAAAACAGCACAATTCCCAGAGGGAACTGCCAGTTGGCTGCTGGGTCATTAGAAACCAAAATTGTGCAATTCCTAGATGGAACTACCAATTGGCTACTGGGGTCACAAGTAGCCAAAAGTGCACAATTCCCAGAGGGAACTGCTAGTTGGCTACTCAGTCACTAGTAGAAGAAACTGTGCAATTCCCAGAGGGAACTGCTAGTTGGCTACTCAGTCACTAGTAGAAGAAACTGTGCAATTCCCAGAGGGAACTGATAGTTGGCTACTCAGTCACTAGTAGAAGAAACTGTGCAATTCCCAGAGGAAACTGCTAGGAGCTGCTGGCGGGGAAATGCACTAAGGACAAGAGGCCGACCTGCTAATCATCTCTGTGCAATTCCTGAGCTGAGCTAACTGATCGGTAGTGGAAATATTGCTCATTAATACTGTACAATTTCCGAAATGAAAATCTAGTCGACTGTCCCGATGATTGACTGGGAAAACTGCACAATTTTCTGAAGGAGATAGGGACGGGCGCTTGGTGTCTGTCTAGCCTATCTATGCAATTTCCTCAGTTAGTTAAGTCAGTAAGGTGAGAGGCCTCTATGCAAATTTTGAAGGGAGTTAGTGCGGGGTGACTATCAGGTACGATTGTTTGGGTGGCTAGCATGAGAGTTGATTGCATTGCTTGCGGGCAGCGCAGACAAGCTAGCTTGGTGCTTCTTTGTTGTTCTGGTTGAAAATCGATCAATTGAATGGAGGGGTGATGGTCCGACTATTAGAGTGGAATCCAGTGATCATAACTTCAGAAAAAATGACTAAGTGTGTGAACAATCGAAAGATGCATAGGTGATCATACGAACATACACTCACATGACTTGACGATGAAACAACCCAAACCATCCAGACACACATGTTCAACATGACTAATTGACGGTGCATGTGACAAGAGCAACACTCGTGATTGATCATTCATGATTGAGATGACACTTGCGTGACAGTGAATGTGACTCTGTGTGTGAGTGTGACAGATGCTTTCATAGTGAACACAACAAGCACATACGAAGCGAAGACTTTGAGCATAACCAGAACATGGTCACAAGAATTAATCAAAAATTAGCATACAAAGACTTGAATGCAATTAAAAAGAAAGGCAGATGTAAATACTCACACGAGCTAGTGTGTACGGCCATTAAGTGAAACTCTTCAAGGGAGTCTCCGAAATTGGTGCAGGCCAAAATTTTGGAGGGTGTTTGTAGCCACTACAACACCTCCATAAGATTTTCTTATTCTGCAAGCTTTCCTAACCAAGGAAAATTATAAATAAAGGTTATTAGTATAAAATATGAACAAATATCGATGTGAGGATGAAATCAAACATAAAATATGAAACAAAAAACAAGATACTTATATTTTAGTAAAATGGTGGAGGCTCCTAATAATTCAAAACGTTATAAAATATGTATTATACCTAAAAACTCTAGAAATCAAAACATATTACAAAACTTAAAATAGTGGACTAAGAAGGATATGTAAAAGAGGACTTAATAGTATAAGTCTTTGACTTCTGATTCCTTAGTCTTGTTCTTCTTAGGTGGAGCTTCATTGGTAACATTTGCTTGTTATCTATCTCTCTTTTTATTCCTTAGCTTCTTGGGACATTGACTTTTGTAATGACCCATCTTATGATAATTGTAGCATTCAATCTTAGATAGGTCAAATTTATTCTTTGGTCCTTTCAACTTCTTGAATGTTCCCTTCTTCTTGTGATGAGAAAAATAGGCATTAGAGGTGTTGTCTTCTTCATCCTACTTTTTGTTTACTAATGATATGTGAGCTTCTTCTTTACTGCATGCATTCCACATTTTTTCAAAGGTTTGAGTATCCTTCCAATTTCTAATTCCTTATGTAAAATCACTCCAAGATTTTTGTAGACCTAGAAGAGCAGCAAGCACAAGTTCTTTGTCTAGTACAACTTCATCTATAGTTTGTATTTAATCTCTTATTCTAATGATCCTTACAAAATATGATGACACAATATCATCTTTTGCCATTTTTATTGTACTTAGTTCATTATTAAGGCTAGTTATCAAATCACTGTTCTTGATGGTGAAGAACTTAGAGAGGGTTTCATATATTTCTTGAGCATATTCTATGTTGGATATGTATGGTATTAGATTGTTCTTTACTCCATCGACTATCAAATTCATAGCCATGATTTCAATTTCTTTGAACTTATCTTTTCCCACATCATCTTTAGGTTTCTTGACTTTTCCTTGAACAAGATCAAAGAATTTATGCTTAGCAAGGATAAGATCTATCCTCTTTTTCCATGCCCTATAATTGGAGACTCCTTCTAGCTTGTTTTATGCGTTCATTATAGTTGACATAGTCTTTATAGATAATAGGATTCTCTTATTATATAATCATTTTTCTTAATGACATTCCTTCAATATATCTTCAAGCTGCCATTTTCTTCTTTCTTCACCTTAGCTCTGATACCATGTTAGAAAAGTAGAAAGGCAAAAATATTTTCTTATGTTCATAATTACTTGTGTTGTTCTTGTATTCTTAATATCTTCTTTATGTTTTTCTTTTCATCAAGCAATCATCAAAACAAAACATGAATATCAATGCCACCAGATGTAGGCACTAAACCAAGGCTAAAACTCCTCTCTAGGGGAAAACCCAGTCAAACTCTTCCATTAATCAAATTGAGATAGACCAAGACCTTAGACCTGACCAAAATACCTTCCTCCTGCACCAAGACATCCTTCAAATATGATTCAACAAACTTCAGTGGTCTCTTCTTTTTAGCAACTACAACCCAACAACAACCCAAAATTTCAACCTCCAGCAACTTCAGAATTTCAGCCCCCAGCAATAATCCAGAATTTCGACCCCCAACAATCTCATAATTTCGACCCAGCTACAATCCATAAAACTTCCCACATGTGAGAGATAAATTACCCAATAACTCAATTTATGTCTTCCAACTTCTTCTATCATTCTCCAACAACTTTGCTACCTTTTTCTGCTTCTCCTTCTAGTATATCAAACTTGATGAGTGTTGCGGGAAATTTTGTCACATCTAGTCAATAGGAATGTTAATAGGATCAATCAACATCCTTCTACCCCTTTTCATCACTCTTGCAGAAAGCCCTAAGCGTGGCTCTCCCTAATCCCTAAGTTTTTGTCTCTAATTGCTTCATTTAAGTGATTTTAAGGCCCAATGCACCCTGTTGCATTAGGAGACTGCATTCACCAATAGGTTGACCCTCTCTAGACCTGCACTGATCACTAGCTGGTTTCCCCTTGTTGGGGGTGCGTTCATTCTATAAATTCGAGAAAAATAAAAAGAATCTTGAAGCTTCCTCTTCCAAAAGCTCCCAGGAGTTGTTACAACCATTTAACTTGGATGAAAGTCTCAAATCCTATCTTATCCAACCTTGGATATTTCACTCCTTATCCCTTGATCTCATACTCGCAAAAAGAGTGGATCTGAAGCCTAGATTGGTAAATGGATAAGAATCCCTAATCTACCATCCTCTTCTATAAATTTACTTCCATCCACAAGCTAAGGGTTTGCTTTTGGAGATAGATTATACCCTCATGTTGTTGTTGCGAGAGTTATTATTCCATGCATTAGGGTGACATAGATATACACTTTGTGACAATGAAGGACAAGTCAACTTGGAGGAGCTCTTGTATAAGATCAACTCTATATGTAACTCTCTCCATTTCTATTAATAGAAGGATTGAATTATTTTCCTATATGTGATGTTGTGATTTCATGTATTTTAATACCATGTTGATATATTGAATGAAGTGATTGGATTATGCTACATAGATGTCGTATATCTTTGGCTTGTGTTATATGACTGTGTAGGTTCTAATTATAGAAATCAGAGCTAGGATTGGAGTGTACAATCCAAGAGTGGAGTGAAGCTTGCGACAGATTCCACGTAGGCTTCATCCCATTGTCCATTTACTTTAACGAAGACATTATAGTCCTTCCTTTCTATTGTTCTAGGTCAATCCACCAAGCCTAGGGAAGACACTTTTGTCTGTAGTCATGGATTCCGTATAAAAATGAGTGTGTTTCCACCAAATGAGTCGAATTAATGCCTTTATATAATGTTTGTGTGAGGTTTAATTCCCTTAATGAGGTTAACTTGTGCTTCTTGCAGATGAATTGGTGGAGGAGACCTAAAAGACATAATTTACATTAAAATAAATTTCTTTCTTGATAGATGAAAACCAAGAAGTGATCTGTAAACTTCCATGGATATTCCACCAGACAATTTGTCACAATATATCTGAAAATAATATATTAAAATTATGAATTTATACACTATACAGTTTTATTAAACTTCTATATTTGTAAATTTAAATGTAATTAGTGCATGCATGTGAATGGAAATTAAACAGAAAAGTAGAGAATGACAAAATAAGCTCACACACACACATAAGGCATAATATATGCTCTGAGAAACCCTTTCGGAAGAAAACCTAGTTGGAAGGTAAGGTCGCTTCACTCTCTTTCTATGTCTGGAAATATGGTTGCAGGTACAAAGAAGTAATGCTTGTGGCCCGTGGGTTGTTATAGTGCACATATTCTCTCTATGTTCTCTACCTCCTATATTTGATGGATATATTTAATCATCTATGGAACAAAATGTTCTCAAAAGAATGGAATACCTCTTCCTCCTAGTGGCTCGGTTATAGCACAGCCCAATAGCCTACTAGTGGTTAAGTTCGACTACATAAAATCTTAACTAGAGTTACAATATAGACTCTTCTAAATTATTTTACATCAAAAAAACATGGCTAACCCCTTTTCCATGAATAATGGGGGCTGACGTGGCATCCTCCCTAATCCAGGAGGATCTATTGATTCAAATTATACAGGTGTTCAAGTGTTGTTCAGTGTCATCGTCGCTTCAGTTCAAATTTGACAAATCGACAGTGGTGGTTATGATCAGGTTGTTCAAGTAATGTTCATAGTTTTCATGGCATTCAGTGGAGATGGTTTAGCACCTGGTTGTCGACTTGAGTTCATCAACAGTTCCCCAGGGTTTGGTCAACGACATGTGTTTTATCGTTCAATAAATAGGATTGTTGTCAACATGGGTGTTTCATCCATCACAGAGGTTGGATATGTTGTCAGGGTGTCATCCATAGCATAGGTTCATTGTCAAGGTTGTCATTGCAAAGATAGTTGGAGTAGATGATGTCTGTGGGTTTTGTTGTCGCATGTGCTTTTATGTCACATTGTGACAAATGATTGTAAAGGATTTTTTTAAAGTTTTAGACCTAAACCCTAATCCTACATCTAAGACCTAAAACCTATGCTAAAAACCATTACCTATCCAAATCCATGTATCAAATCCTAACCTATGCTTAAAACAACCCTCACCCTAATACATTAACCTATGTATTAAAAAAAATACATTAAACTATATTTTATAGTCGTCATCCTTTGCAAATAAAATATAAAACATTAATAAACATTACAGCTACAATATAACAATGCCTAACTGTTGTCTTGACTGCGCAGGAACTGCAAGGAGTAACCGAGTTCATGTGAGAGGCATTGGAAACAGTTGCAGTGAGCAGTTGGTAAACTGCAGTCCCTAACCACCATCTTCTAAATCGCTTTGGAGTCAGGTGGCATGTGAACGATAGTAACTCACCGCGCAATTCGGGGGACTGGTAGTTGAAATGTCAGTGGAACCACCAGCGCACTGACTGCAGGCTTTGTCCAACGTTCACATGCGCTGTCCAACCCACCCGGTTAATGCTAACCACTTTCGGTTTCAAAGCTTATCCAATGTTATATATGGGTTTTATTTTGTTAAGTTTGTTTTAAATTAATTCGAAGGCCATGGCATCATGAACCAAGGTGGCAAAACATAACCAAAAACCCCAGCAGTCAACTCATACATCTCAAAGGCAGTCAAGGAGGCTTGAATGCACTTGCAGACCTATAAGAGGCATTGTTTTCTCATTTAAGAATAGCTTGGTGGTTTTAGGTTTTGTATGCAAGTTCTAGAGGTTAGAGGCTGTTGTGTTTTCAGTGTTTCGGGAGTATCGAGAGTCAAATTTGGAAACCATAAGCAGCGTTGGAAAGATGGTTCAGAAGGCTATCTAATGGCAGTGATTAGAAGTGCCTATGATCACATTCAGTCTGGTATTTTCTCTATGTAATCAAAACCTTCTTCTCATTCTTAATAAAATAGTCGCCCATCTTGAAAGCGGACGCAGAGACGTAGTCCATTAGGGATGAACTCCATAATCAATCTTGTTGTCTGGTATCACTGTGTTTTTAGTGTTTTCACTTCTATTATGGATCGATTTCATGTTTAATCAGTTGTCGTAAAGTGTTATGCTCAAGAAGTTTACCTCAATTTTCGTGCTTTTAGTTATCATTCAATCAATAATGGCTAATCAATTCTACATTAGTATTTAGTTTATTGTCATTTCAAATCATATAATTTGGTATCGGAGTAGGTTGCATTTGTAGAATGTACCATTAAATGTTAACTAGGTCAAAGTCGCAACGAG
Organism: Pinus taeda; assembly: GCA_000404065.3. Taxonomy (NCBI): domain Eukaryota; kingdom Viridiplantae; phylum Streptophyta; class Pinopsida; order Pinales; family Pinaceae; genus Pinus; species Pinus taeda. The sequence continues at coordinate 102,817 of APFE031444535.1, forward strand.
GAGAAGGAATCCTTGAGCAGATCAATCCAGAGATTGGAAAGCGACGATTCGTTCAGAAATCGACCATGTCAGGACCTGATGCAAGTGAAAACAATGAGACTAAGATGAGTGAGGAACAGTTTCAGCAGGCGTCCTTAACCATGTAGCAGATGTTGGGAGAATTATACAAAGACAAGAACATGAGAGATGCATCTTCTTCAAAAGAATCGAAGAAGGACAAAGGTAAAGGCAAGGCTGATAAACCACCTTCACCTCCATCATCTCCATCATCCTCTTCTTCTTCTTCTTCTTCTTCTTCTTCTAGTGCAAAATCTGAAATGGAAAAGAAACCTAAGAAAACATCTCTTTTGAAACTTGATGTTAAATTTGAGTTACCTATTTATGATGGCGAAATGAATCCTGAAAAGCTAGATAACTAGATAAAGCAGTTAGAAGTGTATTGTCGTATTCAGAATATTTCTAGAGATAAAACTAAAATTTAGTTAGCTACCCTTAGAATAGGTGGAACAACTTTAATCTGGTGGGAAAGAAAAACTCAGATAGATGTAAAGCATAAAGGAAAAGTCATCTCATCATGGTCTAAGTTTTTAAAAGCTCTTAGGAAACAGTTCTATCCTTTAGGATACATGAAGCAAGATGTTATTGATTGGAAGCATCTAAGGCAAGGTAAATGGCAGAGTGTTCAGGAGTTTACTCATGAGTTCAGAAAGAAATCATTGGCACTTGATATTTCATTGGATACACATGAAACTTTGTTAAAATACATCGGTAGTTTACATTCATATTTTCAGCATACTTTATTGATGTTTAATCCTGATGATTTTGATGAGGTGTGTGCTCAGGCCATACATATTGAATCAAGTGGAATACCCTTTAAATTTTCATCTCAGTCATCCAATGAGTTGGAAAACAAAGATTCCAGTGACAGTAAGGGGAAGAACAATTCGAAGAGAAAGAAATCAGCGATAGCTCAAAAGGAAAGACCTACTTGTTCTCATTACCAGAGAATTGGTCATGATGAATCGAAGTGCTAGAAACTTCATCCAGAACGTAAGCCCAAAAAGTTCCTTAAGGAAAAGGATGAAAAGAAGGGCATTGCAGCAGTCCACCAGGATCTAGGTTCAAATTCAGGTGATGAATAGAGGATAACTGCCATGGTTACGACAGGTAAAACTTCTAATACTAGCTCAAGTTCGAAAACTAATGTATCTTCTTCAAACATAAATCCTTCACATGAGGATAAAAGAGTTGAACTCTTCCACATAAGGATAACTTCTAAGAATACAAAGATTGACACAATGTTTGATAGTGGATCGCAAGCAAATTTAATATCTGAACATATAGTTAAACATTTGGGATTGGAGACACAAAATCATCCAAGACCATACCCATTAGGTTGGATTAATAAATCAACTCAGATACATGTCACAAAGTAGTGTCGGTTAAAATTTGCAATCACATCTAAGTACATTGATGAAGTGGAGTTAGATGTGGTCCTAGTAGACATATGTGGAGTTGTCTTAGGAAGTCCTTATCTTTATGATAGAGATGTAGTGTCTTACAGAAGAAAACATAAATATCACCTAAAGAAAGAAGGGGTTGAATTTATTTTTAGGGCACATAAAGTCAAATCAAACTTGGATTTAATTGTGACAAATCAAGTTAAGAAGTTAATAGGTTCAAGTAAATATGTACTCATGTTTATTAAGGAACAACATAAGGATGATTGTTCGAGATGTGAGATTTAGTTTATAAATCAATTGGTCAAGTTGGTTAATTCTTTTCCAGGAAATCTTATTCATAAATAGGATAAGCAACATGAGATACATTTAATGTCCTATGAACATTTTCTTAAAGACAGAATGAATCTCAACTCATTCATTCAACTGAATTCTAGAAACTATCATCGTCAGCAGTGCATTGTAGGGAATGGTACATGTAAGTCTAATCAAAAACTGGTTTCAGATGGTATGTTTATTTTCAGTTTCAAGGGTGTAGGTCAGTATTGGGGAAATTCAATGTTACATTTCTTTCTTATTGCATAATCATTTCATGCTTTAAAAAGTAATGAAGCCTCTTTTCAAGTGGAGAGGAAGTTTATAAGTTTTCATGACAAAGCATTTCGAAAGCAGATCTAAAGTTTCCTTATCATGATTTGAAAACTAATGCATTAAGTGAAAGTGTTAATCAATGGAGATATCAGTTAATAGACAAATAAATAGTGATTCAAGTAAATCAACAATTACTTAAATATTTTCAAAGTCAAACTAAGTTGCAGTAGTCTTTACATCACAGCTGGATGAGTTATGTGCAGCAAGTTCACCTAGTAATTAGTCAACAGGAAAGTAAATCAAGTCAAGTAATTGACATGAAGTCAAAACTAAAGGAGTCTTTGAATATTTTAGTTATTCTGAAAAGTAGATTGTTAATACCCATCAGATGTATTGAACAAAGTTCTACAAATATTGTTTTCAAAGATGTTTTTGAATCATTCACTCATTATTCTTCGTGGAAATAATTCAATTGTCATGTTGATAACAGGTTGCTTACCCATAGATGCAAGTTGTTTATATTGCAGATGGAAGAAACAGGTCACCAAATCAAAAGGTATCATGGTCAGCATCATCAGGGTCATCACTTGCAAGTGATTGATCGAATGAATTGGTACATCGTCAGGTCAAGGTGGAAAGAGAGGGAGTTCTACCCTCATCGACTATTTAATTATTCAAACTTTTGTGGTCCAAAAGCTTTTAAGTGGAGAGGAATGATCTAGGAGGATCCGTTGATTCAAATTGTATAGGTGTTCAAGTTTCGTTCAGTGTCGTCGTCACTTCAGTTCAGCTTCGACAGATCAGCATTGTTAGTTATGATCAGCTTGTTCAAGTATTGTTCATAGTGTTCATGTTGTTTAGTGGAGATGGTTTAGCGCCTTGTTGTCGACTTGAGTTCATCGACAGTTCCCCAGGGTTTGGTCAACGACATCTGTTTTGTCGTTTGACAAACAGGATTAGTGTCGACATGGGTGTGTCATCCATCACAGAGGTTTGATATGTCATCAGGGTGTCATCCGTGGAATAGGTTCATCATTAAGGTTGTCGTTGCAAAGATAGTTGGAGTTGACGATGTGCATGGGTTTTTTCGTCACATGTGGTTTTATGTCACATTGTGACAAATTATTGTAAAGTTTTTTTTTTTTAATTTCTAGACCTAAACCATAATCCTACATCTAAGACCTAAAGCATATGCTAAACACCATTACCTATCCAAATCGATGTATCAAATCCTAACCTATGCTTAAAACAACCCTCACCCTAATACATTAACTTATGTATTAAAAAAATACATTACAAAATATATGTTATAGTCCTCAGCCTTTGCAAATCAAATATAAAACACTAATAAACATTACAAATACAATATAACAGTGCCTAACCGCTATGTTGACCACGCAGAAACTGTGAGGAGTAACCGGGTTCATGTGAGCGCCATTGGAAACAGTTGCGGTGAGCAGTTGGTAAACCGCAGTCCCTAACTACCATCTTCTAAACCGTGTCAGAGCTAGGTGGCATGTGGACGATAATAACTCACCACGCAATTCGGGGGACCGCCAGTTGAACTGTTAGCGGAACCACCGGCGCACTAACTGTGGGCTTTGTCCAGTGTTCACATGCGCTATCCAACCCACCCGGTTAATGCTAACCACTTGCGGTTTTGGAGTTTATCTAATGTTATATATGGGTTTTATGCTGTTAAGTTTGTTTTAAATTAATTTGAAGACCATGGAATCATGAAACAAGGTGGCAAAGCATAACCTAAAACCCTAATTCAACCCTAGAAGTCATCTCATACACCTCAAAGGTAGTCAAGGAGGTTTGAATGCACTTGCAGGCCTATAAGAGGCAGTTTTTTCTCATTGAAGAATAGCTTGGTGGTTTTGGGTTTTGTATGCAGGTTCTACGGGTTAGAGGTTGTTTATTTTTCAGTGTTTCGGGAGGCTCGAGAGTCAGATTTGGAAACCATAAGCGGCGTTGGAAAGCTGGTTCAGAAGGCTATCTGATGGCAGTGATCAGAAGTGCCTGTGACATATTCAATTTGGTATTTTCTCTGTGTAAACAACACCTTTTTCTAATTCCTAATAAAACGGTCACCCATCTTGAAAGAAGACCCGGAGACGTAGTCCATCAGGGACAAAATCTGTAATCAATCTTGTTTTTTGGTATCGTTGTGTTTTAGGTGTTTTCACTTCTGTTATGCATCGATTTCATGTTTAATCAGTTGTCGTAAAGTGTTCTGCTCAAGTAGTTTACCTCAATTTCCATGCTTTTAGTTATCATTCAATCAATAATGGCTAATCAATTCTACATCACTATTTAATTTATGGTCATTTCAGATCACTCCCGAACTATAGGTGTGAAAATGGGAGGGTCAACTTCTAAGTGGCATAACTTTTGCACACTGACTCTCATTGACGTGCTTCATGCACCGTTCGAAAGATATTTATTTGTAGAATAGGATGAAAAGTTGTGGTGCTAATGAAGAAAATTTTAACCCCCCCAAAAAATGGTGTTTGATGCGTAAAAATTTTCCTAAAAGGTTTCAGACACCATTTTGCTAAAATATTTCCCGCTAGTAAAAACGGTCCCATGAGTTGATTCCTTGACTTTTTCCACTCTGAATGCATCGAGATGGATGACAGATAATATAATGATCCAATCTAGATCAAGAAGGGTCTTTTACATGGTGACAGGGACTAGGACCCTTGACATAAACCCTAGAAGCCTACAATGAAGGCTTTAACCTAAGAACGATTGACCCAAGCATGAAACCCGTGATTTAATAAGCCAATTTCTCTTAAATTAAAATTCTATTTTCTTTCTTTTGACAAATATATTACACCATGACTCAAATACAATTATGAAGACCAACACTAATTACATTCTTCAACAAGGAGGATCAGTATGTCTTGTAAATATTTGTGATATATTAATAGAAGGACGTTACTAATTAAAAAAAACTATTCCTTTTGGGTCATGTCCTTTGATTTTCTCCTATGCTAACCAAATGACTTCAAGCTACTTTTTTTCTCTTGATGCATGTTGATTATTAGTAAAGAAAAAAATCCTATTGGAAGAGGGAAATCAAGCCAAATTCTCTTTTGATTCTTTGTCAAAGTGGAAGCAATATCATTAATCATAGTCTAATATGAAATATCCCTAAGGAGCAATCTATCAATAACACATCTGTGAAGAAGGTGAGGGGTTGACTCACATCCATATACTCTAATATAGGAAAACTCTTTGTTAATAAACAAACCCCTTATATCATTAATTCCATCCATGGTCTCCTGGGTAAACCTAGGGGGTGATTGGCTTGTCAATATGATATGTAGAGGGATAATAAAGTTATTGGATATTTCAAAAAATAAATTTCTACAATTCATTGCCCACACAATTATGGGCAATAGATATGTATTGAGTCATAATTAGGAGACTACTGTCAATTCATTAATAAAAGGGGATTCTTATAATATACTACATCTATAACAAGGTTACCAACATGATGAGAATTGTGACCTCAAAACGAGAATTCTAGCCCTAAAATCCCATATTTTTGTGTAACAAATACCCCAAAATGTAAAATTGGTGATCCAACGTCACTTTTTTTTTCATTTCAGGTTTAAAATTACAACAATTTTCAATCATGAAAATCAAAACTAAATATCACGACTACGAAAGACATGAAAAAATATCTCAAATGCATAGGTGGTGATATAACATATATATTTTTTAAAGGTGAAAAATCCAACATTTTTCAACCATGGCATTAGAGACAAAATATCATGACTGAAAAACCTTAAAATTCAATGCCTAAATTAGAGAGTGGTTCTACCAAGAGCAATTTTTTTAAGGTTAAAATTATAACACAATTGAAATTCAAACCTAAGACAACTTGACAAGTGGTACAACATTGAAGATGCATGAGGAGATTATGTTTTGTGGAATGAAATTGAAGAAAATTTTATCAAATATTTTACGTCTACCCTAGTAAAAGCCAACAAAGAAGAATTGACTTATATGACCAAAGAATTTTTAGACAAATTTATGTCATAATAAATGAAAAAACAATTTGGTTGGTCGTTTTCGATTGGGTGTTAGAATTGCAATGCTTTTTTAACTATGGTTTATAAATAATCATTAGCATAAAAAAATAAAATAAAAAATAAAAACACCATTTTTTCAAGAAAGCGCAACATAACACATTTTTTTTTTTTTTAACAAAAAAATAAAAATATTGAAATTTTTTTAGGAAAAAACAAATTAAATAGTAGAAAAAGGCATTTTCCAAATAAAAACTTTAAAATTTTAATAGAAATAAATTAAAAACCATATTTTAAAGTCATTTAGAAAAATAACTTTAAATAAGTAAAAATACTCTAAAATATATTAATTTTTTCTTTTAAAGCAAAAATAAATAAATTAGCTAATCCTTATTAAAAAAATAAAAAAGGCATTTTCCCTATTATCTCTTTCTTCTCTATTATATTATTTTAAATAGGAAAACCATAAATTAAAAACTTATATTTAAAGGAACAAATTATATATATATATAATATATATATAATATAATATTATATATATATTATATATATATATATAATATATATATATATATATATATTATACTATTATATCATATATATATATATATATTTGAAAAAAAAGACCAACAAAAAAGGTAAAATTTCAGTTGCAATGGTAGTGTGGGGTGTGAGGGTCAGGGGGCTATGACCTACATTTCCCCTTCCTTGCCATGAGTAAGCTAGGATCGCTCTTGCCTTGCCACGAGTCCAATTGGATCATGGAAAAGTGGAGCCGATGTCGGCCATTTCCTGCTAGCCCTCATGCCCCATGTTTGCAATGTGTAAGGCATCTTGCAAGGTAGTTGAGGCACTCATTGACTGCCATTTGCATCTCTTGTATTGTAGTCTCTTCATCATCTTTTCTTATCATGCTTTCAAATACACACATTCTATGCTTACATGCTACAACATAGTACACTAGTACAAAATGACTAATTAGTTACTAAAAAAACAACTACAATTTTCATATAAACGGTCATTTTTCAATTGGTGACCAATAGTGGCTAATTTAGAGTATCTTATAATGCGACCAACTTTTGGTCATTAATTGGTTTCCTCAATTTTATCATCTAGTAGTATATTTAGTCATAAACTTGGTCATAAATTTTTCATTGGTTTAGTCATTAATTGTCGCAATTAATGACCAAATATACAACAAAATATATTACTATATGAATCCTCAAGAAAATAAATTAATGACCAATAGTCACATATATGCAAATTAGCTAATGTAAATTAGCTACTAATAGTCACATATATGCAAATTTTAGTCATCATTTAAAGCCAATTAATGACCAATGAAATATGACTAAATTTTAGTTGTGTTAGAAGATACTGTAAATTAGCTACTAATAGTTGTATGTATGTAAAATTTAGTCATCATTTTAATAAAAAAATTATCATCTGCAGTAGCCATTTATCTTTTTTTGGTATTTTCATATTCATTATATAAACGATTGATTTAGTAGTTTCTATTCATTTCATTTCATTTAATTCATAATCATTATAAACGACTAATTTATTCATATATTCATTTTATTCGTGGTCATCATTATTTAATATAAACTACCAATTCAGTAGTTTTAGATTGATTTTATGTGTTGATTATTAATCAACATAAATTAATTAGTATAATTTTGTGACTAAATTTAAAAAAATGTCATACAATGTGCATGTTTATCTAATATGATAATGCAAAGTTACATATCGTAATTACAATACTAAATAATATCAAGTGCAAATAAAAATAATTTCAACCATATAAATTATATTATATAAAATATCAAGTATTACAATACGAGTTTCCAACTTAATATCAATTGGACGACAATTTACAGATTAAATATTGTTTTATCATTTCAAAACATTATCATTGTGTTGCCAAAGCATTGCAAGTGAATTCACCAACTCTGAAGGCTTGAAAATCAGTTTCTATGAGTGTGTCTTATGCAAGATATTGGCTCTAAGGGTATCATTAGACAAATTCTCTTCTCTCTCTCATTTTGCATTTGTCGCTCCAATGTTATTGTTCTTCTCTTTCTTCAATTGCTGCTTCTTACCATCAATATTGAGATCCACTCTTGAAAATGAAAGAAAATACAATGCAAAGTATAAGACATGAAAGACAATGAATACATGAATATAAAATAAAGTAGACTATAAAATATTTATACGACATATACCTCAACATTCGATAGTGGCCATTATGCAGCTAGATTGTCTGTATAAACAAAGCAAATAAAACGTTACCATATAAAATAACACCTTAGGAACTTAGTATTCAACCTTCAAAAAAACCTTAGGCACAATCATACCAACTAAGTTACATGTTAAAAATATCAGACAATAGATAACTTATGAAAACAAATGGAAAAAAAAAGGTCAGTGTAAAAAATATCCTTATTGCTTGTTCTAAAAGAGTCATGTTCCTTAAATGTGGATATTATTTTTCCCACAGTAAAATTTTCTTGCTATTATGACCTATGTTTTTAGGATCATGAGATTGATCCAACACCATATTGGATTGTGGAGACAAAATGGTTCAACTTTCCAAGATGAGTATCTCACTTGGTTGAATGAAGGTGCTAGTTGTGAGTAGTGTCAAAACCTTAGGGAGGTAGAACATTAATGTCTAAGAAAATATATCACCACTTGTCCATTGAAAGAAAAAATTTCAATCCCATAATGGCCTCTGGGAGTACATTTCGTCGGACAGATATCACACTTTGAGAGATGATTGTCTAATACAATGAGAAGTGTACATATATTGTCACAATGTCGCTCACAGTCAGACCCTACAGTTGTGTCCTATAATATTAATCATATTATACTATTTAATTATAAATTATAACTATCAGATAATTATTAGTTTGAATAATTAGTGTGAAATTGTTGTTTTAGTATTTATGTATACATGAAAATATTTGGAAAAAAGAAGGTACTTTTTGTGACTAGCTAATTTCGAGTGAATCTAAATACACAAGAAATTATGGTGCCTCGGTGTTTCTCTAGTGTTTATCTGCTCGTTGTACCAATTTCTCCCATGTCCTCTACTTATTTTGGTGAATTCCTCTTTGATGATGTCCAATGCCAATGCAATGGACAATTATCCTCTATGTTTTTCTGAGCCAAAGGGAAGCTCCACAAGTAAAAACCAAAAACTAGCCTCAAATATATTATTGGAGGCCAAAATGCAGTATTGTATGACAAGCCAAGAAACATTGCACGTTAATCATCTTCCCTTTAATAGTGATTAATAATTTCTTTGCATGATCATGTAATACCAAAGTGTCAAGTAGGGACATTTAAAGTCAGTCATCCATCAATATCATGTTTGAAAGTGCTTAGTAGTTAATACTTCCTATTACACACGTAGTAGATCACCAACTTCGCCAACTTCAAGGATAGAAATATAAACACACAAAGAATGAAATTAAAAGGAATGTTAGGAAGTTAAATGCGACTAATCTTGAGTCAAGAAAATACCAAGCCCTTCACATTAGCAATGCATTCTTAGGCACTAAAATAGGAAATCCTTCCATTGCATCATTTTCACCTTTTCTTTAATTTCTTTAATTGAGAACATAACTTTTAGAAAAAAAATCATTGATAAAGGTCTCAAAAACCTAACAAATGCTTGAGTGATTGTCGTATCAATTAAACAAAAAGGCAATCATTCGATAGGCTTTTAACTTGTTGGATATATTGAAGAATATGAAGCTTTCTCATCCCTTGCTCCTATTGAAATTTTAATCCATGGATTCTAATCAAGTAGTCAATTTCCCTCCAAGATAGTTAAGAGATCACTTTGGAGAAGGACTTGTAGAAGCATTGAGATAGTAGAAATGGAATTAACTAGGAGGAAAATGAAGCACTTTAGTGGATTCTCCAAAATATTTGAACACAAGTGAAAATGATTTAATACTCCCTCAACACATTTTAAAATAGAAACCATTCAACTGCATCTCATTTATTTTCCAGCTTTCTGTAATATGTAATTCTTTGAGAAAGAATAGAGCATTCATAAATATTTTCATGAAAGAGGACTCTTCATAATCCTAATAAGTTGGGCTCTAACAAATAAACAATTTCATGTAGTCAATAAATCTTACATGGTAGATTTCATTTATTAAAGTGAAAAATTTATTCTTAATCTCATTACGACAAACATAAATTCAACCCTAACTAGTTGGGATCTAACAAATCAAGAATTCCATGTAGTAAAGTAAATTTACATGGTAGATCCCAGTTATTTGCAATGAAAACTTTATTCTTGATCTTATTACAACATAGATAAATTCAAGAGTACATACATATTTCCTTATCTGAGACAAACTTTGAACACATTCCAAGATTTCATAGAAATATAATGATACGATTTACCTGTAGGACATGAGAAATCTATCTACATCTAGCACCCATCACTGGACAATAGTGTTATTGAGACACCATCTCATGGCATTAGAATCATGTAGATAGATAGTTTTATATAGATACCTTGCAACACCTATTCAACACTACCTTCAAGCTTCAAATTCATCAATTGATTTACTTTAGTAGCAAATTCTAGTGGGATTTCATTAAATACAACCCGACAAATGCCATTTATGATAGTTGTCGGTGCCTTCTCTAGATCTATCCCCTTCTAGAAATATAATAACTGATATTCCCCAATTTTTGAGGTACTTGCTTCATGTTCAACATGGGCTATTAGGTTCTTCACGTGGAAAAGGTCGAAAATATTAGATGTATATTATAAAACACTCCTATATTATAAAACGCTCCTGAAGTCTCTTGGGTGAATTATAAAACACCATGCACGTAAAACATCATATATGGTAGTAACACAAACCTACCCAAGATCCCACTTAAGAATTCAAAATGTTGGAAATCGGAGATGTCTTAAACAATATCAACTATTTAATTGCATAATCACACTAAAATAGACAAATCTTTAAAATGTTGAAAAGTGTGAAAAATCGAGTTGGAATATTATAGTTACGGCAGGGTAGATATAGCTACGTGAAATGTAACTTCTTTATAACATTCTAAATATCCTTTTTCAGTCATTTAAGAGACTAAATTTTTTTTTTTATCTTCAGTTAATAACTTAATACCCAAAAATTACATTGAATTGGTTCTTCACCAACCAAGGGGAAACTTTAAAACAATGTGCAAATTCTTACTTATTCCCCTGCCATATTTATGATATTTTATTTGTGTGCAGATTCAAGCTAGTGTAATGTAACTTCTACATATTTGAAAATTTAAATGTAAAAATTACCCATATTGAAGTTATATAATTTACATATGTACAATAAGATACAATATGCATGAGTTATAAGTAATATGACATTTACATGTTATATAAAGACAATTTTTTTCTCATCTCATTGACTCTTATCTTATAGTTGTTGATGGATATAGCCTTTAAAATTATGAGCCATCCTTTTCATATCTTATATTTAATTATGGATATAGCTTTTAAAATCGTCAACCTTTTTCGTTATTTTATGTACGGTCAATTTAAATGGAAGTTCTCAAGATTTTATTCAATATTATCTTGTACAACTTGAAATAGAATGTTGTGGGGTGATGTTTCTAGTGATTTTTAAACTTTTTTAATTACCTAAATTTAGCTATTCAAGTAAATAGTTGCACTGGCCATCTTATCTTCAAGTCAGTAACTTTGCTTGAGGGAATCTTCATAACAACCACCATCTCTGAAAATTATGAAATATTAGTAGTATCATGCACTAAATAGACAATGTTGGCATAGAATCTTTTATTGTATTTTTTACTCCGTGTCACAAATTTATTGGTATTTTATGATTCTTGCTTTCAATTTCCATGCTAAGACTGGATTCATCATTCCTTCTAGGATTTTTAGTTGTGCACACATAATATTTATCACTTCTAATTGTATAAAAAATGGAGAGTATGCATAATGACATGTAGTGATATCTGGGTGTCTATTTTACTCAATTATATGCTTGATTTTTTAACCCATTCCAATCCTACCACAATGAAATTAAGAGAGACAAGGACACAAGAAGGGAGCCTATCAATAAATGAAATTAGAGACTTTATAATGCAACTCAATAGTACATGAATGTAACGAAAGTATTTGGAACTTCCTGGTCACCGATGAGCATTGAATCACACTGTGAAAAATTCCTTGCATTATGAAAATTTGGTTGCACTTGCACCAATCCTCTATAGTAGTTCCACTTGCCTATAGATATAATTTTAGAAACAATCCTACTCCTACAATTCTTCCCTATATGGATCATCTTTGTCCCCCCCTATCGATTGTTATTTTTCAAGGCAATAGAATAGAACTCTCCAATTGCTTCATCGCCTTTCAAAAAAATGCTTGAGTATTTCCAGGTGATTGTTGAACCAATCTCTACTTAGGTCCATAAAATCCTTGATTTGTCTCCACCGTGCGAACCTCTTTTCATAATAAAATTATAAAACCCACGTATGCATTCCTCATCCCTGACATACCAATTCTTTACAGTGGAATACTTTATCATTTCTCCCTCGATGCAATAGTGATCCACTACTGTGGCATGGAGATGATTGGTGTCATAAATGTTGCAGTGCATCCTTCAATATATGTCACAGAACTCCTCTCATCTACAACAATAAGGGTCCTCTCAAACAATCTAGTCTCCATCTCATTCATCCTTAAATAAGTGGATATTTCCATGGGTGACAAAGTGTGCTTGGGTATTTAATGGAAGGAGCTATCACTAAAAAAAAATACAATGCAACATAATAGTTATCAACGGGAGGAACAACTTTGCTAAGCTACTTCCTAACTAGATAAAGATACTCATAAATTACCTCTTATAACAAACAAAAGATAACCTCAACTTCCTATAGAGTCTACATATGCATGATAGAAATGCAAACATTGTCAAAAACAACATCTACAACAACGTTGGTCAATCTCTTCTTCTAGTCAAGGGCATGCCCAACTTTTGAAAAGTATCAAGCAAGTCAGGGTTCACCTCATCTAAGCTCCTCCTCTTCTTCTACTCTCTCTGTTTAGGTTCATAATAATAGAAAAGGTATTTGAAATTGATGGCTAGGTAAAAATTATCAGACCATTTGGGTTCTTCCATTTTTAATCGTTGTATGTAAGCATTGAATCTAAATTGAAAAATCCATTCAGGTTCCTTCTTTTTAGTTGAAATTAACCTAAGATTTGGAGAGTTGTAAGGTTTAATGGATCTAAGTATATTATACTTAAAATATACTAACATGGTTTAAAAATATAGGCATTGAGATCATAATCTAAGGATGAAACATAAAAGATTCTATGTTCATGATTACAAGAAATTTTAATTTCATGTAAAAAGTTTGAGGAAGGGCTAGAATTCCCATCCTACTAGAAAATTTTCTTACATCACTCGAGCCCTTTGAATTTGGTCATGGTAGAATCCATTACACAAAAAATCAACCACTAAACAAAAGGTGAAAAGAAAAAATAAAATTTCATGCATTCTGACCCAAGAAAAGTTAGGGAGGAGCGAACTGGTCTATATAATAAGGACATGAAAAATGCTTACTTGTCCATTGTCTTTTGATGAATTGTTGGGCGCAATCAAGATCTACATTATCATAATCATTAAACCCTTTGTACAATAAGGACATGCAAAATGCTTACTTGTGCATTGTCTTTTGATGAATTGTTGGCCGCAATCAAGATCTACATTATCATAATCATTAAACCCTCAACACTAGATAATATTTATGCTTTGATCATATAAACCCTCAAAAATGTTTACCCATAAGAACAAAAATCATCTTTAGTAAAAAGGAAGAACTCTCCAGAGGTCAAATTCATACCCATATACAAATTACCAAAATCTCCATTCCCAATGACCTTTCCTTTCCTCCATCTAATTGTTGATGCTCTCCTAAGGTGTTTCCCATGCAAACTCCATCTAGGGTTTGAATCCCATGAAATACATAGATCACATTTATGGTATTCCTTCTTCTAGAATTTCCACTTCCTTCTTCTAGCATTTCCACTCAGATATAGACAAGGAAGAGAAAAATACACTACTACAATGTGATGTTGTAATCTGTGAATATTTTATTTGAACCCAACGCTAAACTGGAAATGAAAAACAAAGTAAATGTTTATAAT